>JASDQU010100259.1:181320-195851 GCA_032191745.1 Picea mariana | reverse complement strand
TTGGTGACTGTTGATTCGTTGGTTGACATATAGCTTGACATTTGGCGAGTGCAAAAGCAAAAAGATTTTAAATTTGAACGTGAGAAAGTTTTCGGTGATTAAGGGCCCTTTGCCATGTATCTTTACCCAGCGAAACAGTCGGCTTTCGGTGGTTAACTAGTGGTTTTGAAGACCATCTTAACCACCAAAAGCTGTAATTCCAAAACTTGGAAGCCAAGACGAAAAAGAACGACTTTCCCAACTTTATATTTCAAAAATAGACCAGCAAATATACTCTAAAAAATTAAAAAAATAAATTTTTGGACTTGTTCTTATCTCTTCAAATTAGCAAAATGACGGTGCTATTTTGGGAGATAACACCAAGTTCTAAGGAAGTTTAATGGTTTGTCAAAACTCTCTTTTGGTTGGTTTCCTTCTACAATAATATCAAAGAATATATTGTAACTAAACATCTAAACCATTGGGAAATTGGTATGTATAGCCATTTAGTTTCTACAATTATCTGCATTCCACTTTGTGATTGATCGGGAACTTGTAATGAGGGCTTGTGATTTTGGGTCTTTATGGTTATTGTTACTCATGAAAGTCATCCCAACGGTTGTTGTTTGCCTAAATAAGGCTTTTATTTATTTATTTATTTTTTATTGTGGAGTGTTGATATTGTTGATAAAAACTTACAGAAAGCTACCCACATTGCTATGTTATGAAGTGCATATCTATGTCATCAAAATAAAAAAGTAAAAAAGGGAATACACTTGGCTTCATTTGCACCATCTCAGATTGGGTCAACGTGTTAATACAAGTTGGACCACTTGGGTGCTTGCTGCTAAACTATGCTCACATGTTGAAAACACCTTCTTGTTTATCTATGTGATGAGTTCAACATTTGGAATAAATAAGCAACGAAGAGAAGAGGTTATTATGGGCATTCACATATGATTGAACCTAGATCTTAGGAAAAAAAATCTTTGAACCTAGGACCAAATCATAACTCCAGAGATATCCTTGTCCTGCCAAATAGGATCTGTAGCCACTGCTCCAAAGTATATGCGCTGGAGACTTAAACCTTCAACTTTATGCTAGATTGAGCTTGGACATGCTATTGTAGATTGACTTTGATTGTCCATTCTTCAATGCTTGAATTTTGCAAATTGATCTGCGTTGGTGATGACTGGGCGTGTGAAAATAATATTTTGGAAAATCCTATTCTGATCAGACAAATATTTCTCCCAAATCATTGAGAAATCTTGAAAACTGCCCGCAATCAAGGTAAATGGATCGATTTTGGAAGTGGGTTCTTAATGGTTTTGGAAGATTCATTGCGGTTTGCTCGGAAATGGAGTCTGATTTTCTCTTCCCAGAATAATGACGAGAATTGATAATTTGCATATATCTTTAACCATAAACTTCTATCCATATTTTATTTGATTGAGACCAAAATAGAAATACATCTATGTATCTCTATACTGTAGGTGGGATCTCGTTATGTTCCATCATTAGATTGAGGATATTCAATCTTAGGCAGTGACTGTTGCTTTTTCCCTTCTTGGTTGTTTTGGTTTGTTTTCTCTTTACAAATATATTGACCAAATTTCTCTTCTCAAGATTATGTTATGGACTATCATCCTCCAAGATAATTAGATTATCTTCATTTAGAGAAGGTTTGAATAAATCTTTAGACTTAAATTTGAGTTTATTGGTAGGCCGAGTTTTAGGTCTATAAGGGCAGCTAGTAGGATGTTTACATTTCTTTTGTATTTCCATTGGATGTTCCTCAACTGATATATCATAAGCCTCTGTTATGGGTTCAAATTTTTCCTTTTGTAGTTCTTGTGTCTTCAGTCTCGTCATTCTCTTGGTGTAAAACTTGTCACAACTTTTAAAACCCTGTTTTGAAATAGAGGATTTATGTTCCTATTTGATCTCTTTTTCTTGCTATAACACACATTTTCTCTTGCTTGATCTAATCTTCCTTGCTACAGAAAAAACCTCTTCTTGTTCCTTTGTTGCACTCTTTGATGTAATGCCCAATTCCTTTGAAACCTTAGTTTTGTTGTTATGAGTTATTTATGGTGTTTTTAGAGCCTATTCCTCGAACCCTAATGAAAACAATAATTGTTTCCAAGTCACCTGAAGTTCACTTAATGCACACATGACCAATATTTTAATCAGACCTTGATGAAAAAGGATTTTATCAACAATTTTTGGATTAGCATGTACCTTCTTTTCCATTTTGGTCAAGCTTCGCAACAGACAAAAGGGCAAATTCATTTCTCCATCTCCATTTAAATGCATTAATAATATCATGTGGTAACAATGAACGTAAGAGTACCTACCTTCACAAGTTATATACCTTTGGACAACAACTAGGACATTCTCCAATTCTTTCTCCAGCCACTTATTGGGAATGCTTTGACTTCAATCTGGATTGTAATGTTCTTTCATTAAAAGTTGATTACACAGACCTGCAGGAAGCTTATTCTTCTTCCACCATTTTTCTCCCTTTACAGGCAAATGAAACACTACTGCAATTGAGTTCTCTGTAACATGAATCAACACATTTCCCACTTGAGTTTGAAAGCCATCAAAATTCTGGGCAAATAACTTTGAATTTTTTTTATGATGTTCCTCAAATTTGCAGTAGAATTTAAACCATCCCCCATCTATGAACTTTTCCATAATTTCTGGATGTGCTTCTAATAATTTGACCCCATCTGGTTCGAGTTGAAGAACTCGTCCTACCTTCTTATTTGACATGCTGTTTGCTGCAACTTTGTACACCTATGAATGCTAGGGTTTCGATTCGAGCTTCTGAGAATACCTGCAAAAAACAACTACTGCACAGGAATTTTGGTTGCAAAAAACAATAAGCTACATTTTTCTTTATTCTTCGCATGATATTGGGATTGATTGTCACGATCATCATGTTTGAAGCATGTTTGAAAAATGACTTCTCATGTGCTACCAGAATAATGCTATTCTGGTAGCGACTCCGTTTTGTATCTCGTACCTAGATAAATGCCTTGATTTTCCAATAGGAAATAACTAGCATACCCCCGAAGTGGGGGAGAGGAAACATCGAAAAAACCTGAGTAACATATGTTTTATGATCACCCCATTTACTGAGAAAATCAACAATGAAACAAATATAATATAGAGAAGTGAATAGTGTAATAAAATTTTCCAAATATATAGCAAAAACATAGATGCTTTCTCCAAGAAATTGATCTGCTGGATAACCATCTTGAGTGTCCCATATCAGTAGGGAATCAACATGCCAGTGCACGCTATCTGTTGTAGAGGAACTAATCTGAGAGTAGCACTTTTATGAATAAATCTAAAGCATTTTTAAAATCTTTCCATAAAATATATTTGAAAATCTAAATCATTTTTTAAATATTTCCAGCCAAATAATCATTCAACAAATAGTTTCCACCATGAAAATCACCATATGTCCTCTGCATGTTCTATACCCACCTTAGCAGTCACAAAAACTACAATCTATCAGTAAGTTATTGTCACAATCTTCATTAAGAGTCTAGTGATTGACCAAGATGGATTTTGTTGCATCTTTAGGGAAATCTGCTTTTCAACCAACTCCACTACTTTTGCTCTCAATTTTGTTGATTACTTCCTTTTATCATATGATATTTAAGCCTTTTTTTTTCTCTTCTCCTTGCATTCCTATACAACATATCGACAAAGAAAACATTGAACACTATAGTGTAGAATGTAACCATCACTCTAAAATATCATGATAAAATACACAAATTGAATTTAATTTTTTAAGAAAGGCATCACATAAAACATTACTGAAGGTGTTTTAAGAGGAGGTTCTTTTTCAAATTTTCGTCATCTGTCCTTAACCAATTAAGTATCGCCACCTGTTTGATACATTTTCTCTAGGTTATGGCACTTGCCACTGACTCCAACTATTAGTTTCCTCTTCCTCACAATTAATATTTAATTTTAATTTAATGATTTTACAGGGAATTTACGAGAACTTGGTAGGCTCTGTAATATTCTTACCCTTATCACCGATCATCAACTTGATCGTAGTCAACCCGAGCCCTCACAGCCATCACAATACCACCTTCTTTCTTAATTTTCACCCGAGCGATCTTCCAATTGGTAAAACAACAAAATCTACACCAATCAAGATTTAGAGGTGCAAGGTTTAAGCCGCATTAGTCAATCTGAGTACGCATAGGAGCAGATCGATATAGGATGCCTGAGCAATTTGCGTGTCAGATCGACGGGAAAAAGGGCATCATGTCCCTGTAGTCATGCTTCTATTTTCTGTCAAAGACAGATGTGGTAAGGCCATTCACATATTTCAGAGTCGTTGGGGCCTCTTACTTCGAAAAAATCTTGCCAAAATTGTTGAGAAGGGGATATATCCCTAGAGCCATTCAACTAATTATTCATTGATAAGGCACCGCCGATTGATTTGCTAAGTAAGATAGAGTCTTGAAATCATCAATGGTGTTGAATGAAAAATGATAATAATGAAAACTTGCACATCCCATTTAAAATTTTAGTGACAATGGAGGAAAAATGGATAACAGACAAAACCCCTCTGATTAATTTGGTGGTATGCTCCTACTCCTCACTTACAGTTTCAAACATTTGATTGGACAAATGATCTTATTGGATTACAATGATCGGTCACCACTGCTTTTATTAGAACAGTGAAAAAAAAATCCATTTTTGGATCCTGAGGTGGCAACGATGTTTTGAAACTTTAATTACATAGAATTTGATAATCAAATTCAAATACTAATTAAAACTTTTAATTAAAAAGGTTTTGAAAATCAAATTCCAATTCTAATTAATACTTTTATTTACATAAATTTTTATATTCAAATTCCAATACTCATTAATATATTTATAATCTATGTAAATTGTATTTGTTAAATTTATATAGGATCAATAAACTTTTATTCAATTAAACAAGATTAATGTTTTTAATGTAAGACACCTTTGCACATATGGTTTACATAGAATTAGTTCTAGTTGGGAGCTATTTTAAGAAAATTCTAACATATATCCAAACCTAGTCCACCTCGAATTAGAAGGGTGTAAAGATTTGGTATTACTTTGCAAATATTTTCTTAGTATTTTAAAGATAAAATTTCGTTAATTATTAATTCTTAAACAACATTGGAATGTGATATGGGAAGATCAAAGTTCTGATAAATACTAATTAATCAAAGAACCGAACTTAACAAGTATTTTGTGGGAAAATATCAACAGGAAATTAACATATATTATGTGCCTAAGTTATCATTGTTAATGGCATCCTCATCGTTCCATGATGGTGGTGTGAGCGTGGATAAGATTTGAACAATAATTATGAGAGACACTTTGTTCTTGGAGTTCAAGCAGCTCTGCCACTTGGCCCTGCTGGCAGTGGCGATGTACATGGTGAACTACATGATGAGCATAGCTACCTAGATCTTCTCTAGCCATCTCGAAAACCTAAAGCTCGCTGCGTTGTCTCTTGGGAACATTGGGATCCAAGTCTATGCCTATGGCCTCACTGTATATACTAATCTCCCTAATCTCTTTACAAAAATTTTGATTAGTTTACTGAGAATGGAAATGGAGCTTCTGGTTCAATTTATTCTGTATTTTCTCCTAGGAATCATAGATTTGAATATGACATTTTTATTTTTGGAAACAAATGGGTACGGGGTATTAAGTTTTGAGCTATTATTAGGTTTATTTTCAATTTACTAGATAACCATAACATAAGTAGGATCACTGAAAGAAACACAATCACATGATACACAACATTTATCCTGGGAAACCCTCACGGGGGAGAAAAACCAGCAAAAATTCCTTAATATAGATAGCCAATACAATGCCAAGACAATAAAATGAAACACTAGAGAATATCCAACACTGAGAAATGCACCTCTCTCTTCCTTCTTCTCCCAACTGCAACTCTCCAAACTTGCGCACTTTAAGAGTGAATGAGTGAGTGAACAAATGAGGTGCTACCCTCCTTTATTTATATTAGTTGGCAGGCACTGGAAATGTGTCTCTTCACTGGGTAGGGCCGACTTCTCTTCTTAGTGGTTAAAACCACTTTAATTAGGCCTGGGGGCCGACTTCTTAATTAACATAATATAGTTAGGGTTTGACCAATCCACAAAAGGGGATTTGGTCAATTACAATGTCAGACATGATCAATCCACAAAAGGGGATTGATCTAATTAATAATGACTCAATGATAAATATAATACTCTTTGTAGTTACAATAATTCAACACTCCCCCTTAACAAGAAGGGTATTCGACAACATCATCAGGAGAGAGAGAGAGGGCAACGACATCAACAATATCTGGAACACTGACTAGAATATCTATAAATCATCGGAAGTTTTTCTCATCATCCACAACAAGGAGATGGAATGGCTTCATCATCATCTGCATCAACATGGAATAGTATAACACTAATACATCATCATCATCAATAACAACACGAGGTCGATACAACATCATCAACAACAACATCACAACACGAAGGCTAGAGCATCATCAACATCAACACTAAGATGAAAATCTTCAGCACGAAGCTGGAATCACATCAACATCAATACGAAGCTGGAAATATTTAGCACGAGGTTGGCATCTCATCAACATCAACACCAAGCTAGAAATATTCAGCACAAGGATGACATCACATCAACATCAACACAAAGTTGGAAATCTTCAGCATGAAGCTGGCATCACATCAACATCAGCACGAAGCTAGAAATATTCAGCACGAGGCTAACATCTCATCAACATCAACATGAAGTTGGAAATCTTCAGCATGAGGCTGACATCTCATCAACATCAACACAAAGATGGAAATATTCAACACAAGGCTTGCATCAACACTACTCCCCCTTTCGAGGGACGTCCTTTTGGAATATACCAAGCTTGTCTCGAAAGTGCTCAAACTTTACACAAGACAGAGGCTTGGTCAACACATCTGCAACCTGCTCATCTGTGCCAACATAATGGAGCTTTATGTCTCCTCTCTGCACCATATCACAAATGTAGTGATATGAGATTTCTATGTGTTTTGACTTGTCATGGAACACATGGTTCTTTGTCATTTTTATGCAACTATGGTTATCACATAGAATCATGGTTGCTTCCATCTACAGATCAGATAGACCTGTCAACAACTTCCGAATCCATATGGATTCACAACTGGTGTAACACGCAATAGTGTATTCTACTTCTGCCGTGCTGAGAGAAATACTAAATTGCTTCCTACTCTGCCATGAAGTCATGGCTGACCCCAGACTGAAACAACATCTTGAAGTTCTCTTTCTATCAGAAACACTTCCAGCTCAATCTGAATCAGTATATCCAATCAGTTTGAAGTCATGATCTCCATTATAACAGAGACTAAAGTCCAACTTACTCTTAAGGTATCTCATCACATGTTTTGCAACAACAAGGTGAACACATCTGGACTCTACTAGATATTGACTCAAGGTGTTCACAACAAAACATATATCTGGCCCGGTGTTCGTGAGATACATCAACGATCCAATGATATATTTGTACAACATAGCATCAACCAATTCCGACGAAGTATCAACCAGGAGCTTCAACTTTGTTTTCATGGGTGTGTTCATGGATTTGCATTCCAACATATCAAACCTCTTTAGTATTTCAACTACATACTTCCCTTGGTTAAGGAAGATCTTCTCCGGGATCTTCCAAACTTCAAGACCTAAGCATTAGGTCATTCATCAAACTCTGTAGCAAGCTTCTTCTGCAATCTATGATGATATTTTCTCCATCTTGTTAAGAATACATCATCTATATATAGTAGTAACATCATTGGCTCATCATTCATAGCCTCGAGGTAAAGGTTAGAATCAACTTTTACTCTTGGTACAATCCAAGCTCGTTAGGAAACTGTCAATTCTGTCATATCAAGCTCTAGGAGATTGCTTCAATCTGTATAGATCCTTCTTCAACTTGTAGACCTAAGTCTTTCTGTCTTCAACTTCAAATCAAATTTTTACATCACTTTGTACTGATTTGGTATACTTGCTCAGCTGCAACTCAATTTTACACAATCATGTGTTAGCTCTATGTGCTTTTTGCAAAGCACTATCTATCTCACTGCCTGAGAGTATGTCCTCTCCTCTTTCTGCAACTATTCCTTCTGGAATTGGGACTCTACATCTGCTGAAATCTGAAATCTGAGAGTAACTCCTCTACTCCATTATGGCAACAACTTCATATGAAACTGAGAGTGTCTCAATAATTGATACTGAAGGTAGCTCTTCTTATTTCATGGAGGTAACTCTATCTTTTATCGTAGTCACGTCTCCATGACCCAACTAATGTACTGCACCAACTTCCACTCAATTTTAAATATGGGGATTTCTCCCCTTCCATCTCATACTATATATGAATCATGGTTGTTCTGGTTGTCTTCATGAATACTGGAACTATTTCTTCAATTTTTGGAGTAAGTGTCTCGTCATAGTCTTCTCCCTCTTGCTGGGAGAATCCTCTGGACGCACATTAGGATTTGTACATCTGCAACATGCTTGATCTATTAGATCAATCTTGGAAGTCAATACTGACTTCTCCTCTAGTCTCACGGAAAAATCCATATCCTAGTCTTTCTGACTGACTTCCTTCTCTCTCACTGAAACAAGGGAATATTCCCAGGATATTTCATGTCTCCTAGAAGTTTATGAAGCTAGGATATAGTCTTCTCATGGCATCTGTCTCCCAGTCCTGGAAGTTGTCTCTTCATTTGATTCTTTTTGAGATCAAGCTTACTCTTGATTTCTTCTGAGTCTACAAGGACTTCATCATCTCTTACAGGGTATGCCAAGTCTAAATATGAAAAGCTGAGTCAAATTCCAAGTGAATTTTTCTTCCTATCAAGGTGGCTTCATTATCCTTTGAACAAGTCTACTGTGAGTTCTTGTTCTAATGTTGGGTCATCCTTGGAGCCATCTGCTCCTTATAATCAATCTCCATATGAGATACTCTGGATCTAAAAAAAATAGCTTCTTCTTTATCTTCTTTGATACATGAATGTGTATGGTCATGTACATAGTCTATTTCATGTCTCATCTAATCTATTGTCTTCTACAACCTTTACTATAGCTTCCTCAGGGTTATCACCTATGACCTGAAACAAGGTCAACAAAATAACATGCATGAATAACACTCTTTTCAGAATAGTAATAAAACAATAGCATGGATAATTGTCACAGTAGCTCCTTTAGAGCTATCACTTGTGACCTGTCTTAAGCAAAGATCAAAAGTAGGAAACACAATACGAAATGACATCAACACTCTTCTAGTGTTGTGATCAAACATCCCTCCATGGTAACCTGGGACCAAAACAAGAAGTTTCTCCTAGAGGAGATGTTAGTTATATTATTACAATACGAATTTATCTCAATATGCTTACGTGCTACCGAGTATGCTATCTTCAACTATGAGGTACCTATCACACTGGGCATGTGAAAGTTTGAATCTTATCAACTTAATCAATCAAACCCGGAACCCGAAGTCTTTGTCCTCAAGAATGAGTTTTTTTGCTTTTCATCCAAGTCTCCTTCACTCAAAATGACATGTGATTTTTCAACCTATCCTCTGTACTAAGACAATATGCTATTTTGACAGAAATCTAAGTTAGAGAATAAACTCTAATCTCAATCTAATACCTTGAATTTAATTTTGACCAAGGGTTAGTATGATGGTCATAACTTCAACATACAACCTAGATGTTCATAAGACCAATATAATGTCACAACAAATAGATGCATATTAGAATGATCAAACTTGGGGTGCATTATTCCTCTAAATGGGTTGGATCTGAGATCCTTATGGATGTATGACAAAAGATCCCTTCTCGTGCAAGTACCCTTTAGAATAATAATGCAGTTTAAACATGTGTAAGTACATACCTCTGACAATGTATTGCTAGAGTAAGGTACACTAGGATAGTAAAACAACATTCCTAATACTTCACAACTTTTACTGCAACTGGTTCTGCAGCTGCAAATACAACTTAGGGTTTTATGAGGAAACCCTAATTTTTCAAATTTCAATTTCCGAAATTCTAATCCAGGGACTAGATGCGCTGGGCTCACGTGAGTAGGCTGATGCAATCAAATTTAAAAAAATCCAAATTTTACCCCTTGAAACTTGAGCTGTGGAAATCTGGATTGGTACTGGTTCTGGTTTCCTGGTTTTTCTGGTTTTCTGGTACCAATCAAAACTAGGGTTTGAATTTCTGGAGGCTTTGTCCACCGAAAAGGTGCACTCAAGCTACCAAAAGATTCACTATGGTAGGGAACACTTTTCTAGATGGTTTTTAGGCAAACATTCCACTCCAACAAAAATCCCTAATTTTCTTATACGACAACAATGACATTTTTGCTTATCCACTGAAAGGTGCTCTCTTCAACTTAGCTCTGATACCATGTTAAATTTTGAGCTATTATTAGGTTTCTTTTCAATTTACTAGATAACCATAACATAGGTAGGATCACTGAGAGAAACACAATCACAAGATACACAACATTTATCCTAGGAAACCCTCATGGGGGAAAAAACCCAACAAAACTTCCTTAATATAGATAGCCAAGACAATAAACCAAAACACTAGAGAATATCCAACACTGAGCAATATGCCTCTCTCTTCCTTCTTCTCCCAACTGCAGCTCTCCAAACTTGCGCACTTTATGAGTGAATGAGCGAGTGAACAAATGAGGCGCTAAGCTCCTTTATTTATACTAGCTCGCAGGCGCTAGAAAGGTGTCTCTTCACTGGGTAGGGCCAACTTCTCTTCTTAGTGGTTAAAACCACTTTAATTAGGCCTGGGGGATGACTTCTTAATTAACATAATATAGTTAGGGTTTTACCAATCCACAAAAGGGCATTTGGTCAATTACAATGTCCGACATGATCAATCCACAAAAGGGGTTTGATCTAATTAATAATGACTCAATGATAAATAGAATACTGTTTGCAGTTACAATATTTCAACAAGGGGAGCGTTGTGAAGACGCTATGGGGATAAGCCTAGAAAGTGAATAACTACGATATGCTGGGGATGTATCTTGAGTGATCGACCATCCTCCTCATGGGAATGGCCATACCTCTCACACTTATCGATGCCTTCTACAAGTCCATACTCATCTTATTGGGGGAATATGTGAGAATAACATCGAATGTGGCTATATTTGTTTACAGTCTCATCCCAAATATCTACAACTACGCCACCAATTTTATGATCCATAAATTCCTGCAAGCTCATAACATTGTACCACCCAGCGCGTATAAAACATTCTTTACCATATTTGTCCACTTGTTGCTGCACTGGGTGGCTGTTTACAAGTTGGGGATGGGACTCTTCCGCTTGCCTTTTGTGCTCAACGTCTCTTGGGGAATCATCGTAGTCGCACAGTTCGTGTACATCCTGAATAACTGCATGGGGATTCTACAGACAAGTCACAAAATTAAATTAATTTTCTTTTGCATGGAAAATATTGCACTACCTTTCTACAATGGGCAAAAAAGGTTCTAAGAGGCATTGAAGGTTTTAAATTTGAAGCCTGCTTCCACCCCTAGTCTTTAAGCGAACATCACCACTACGATAGAGAAGAATATATCCATTAAAAGATGATTCTAAATGGGGTAAAAATTACTATAGCAATAATTTTTGCAGTAGAGTATTAAATACTTCAGGTACATGTAGCGTAGTTGGATTTAATTTTTTTCAGATACTGGTCCAGAAAGTGGTCATTGCTTGCCCAAGAATTACAAGATTATATGAGCAACACAGTAGCTCAAGCCCACAAAGACGCTGGTGATCATGATTACTTTCATTTTTAAATAAAAAATAGTACCTTACATTTCATAGATTACTTTTATGAGTGGTATGCCATCAATTATCGATATATCTTGATGTTAAGGTTGATTGATGGCCTTGGGATATTTAAAAAAAAAGTCAAACCTAATGATTTTAAATTCAATTTAAATATTTAATTTGGTAGGAACACGTACCATTTACAACAATAATGTTGAGATGAAATATCACTCCTTGAAAGAGGGGGAAAGGGAATGTCAAAGTGACACAAGGTGGTTATGTTACTTGAAGATTGGAGAAGTGTTTTTTCTAGATGGTCTATTGATAACTAATAGAGGATTAGTTTAACAAAGTTCATGAATAAATTAAATGGATTATTTAGCAAGCTAGGTGACAATGGACGTATGGTAGAAGGATGTGGCATGTCGATTCGCCCTAATTATCACCTAGGTAAGCAATGTACAATGAAACTAATTTTCAGATCTGGCGTATCTTCACTAATATGGAAGACATATTCATATGTAGATTTTAGTTACGTGTAGTCTAAACTTTTGACTTTTTGGCATTTTTTATGGGCATATTTTTCGATCGATTTTTCCCGAAATCCGGCCAAAAATTGTTGGAACTCCAGATTTGAGTGATTGAGTCTATATAATTCGAGTGCCCCAAAGGTTTTTTAGGGTGTTGAATCCATTTATGCATTAAAAAATGCAATTTAAACAACAAAAAATAGCGATTTCACCAAGATCTGTTTCGCCGGATTTTGGTGAAAAAGTTCAAAAGTTTGAATGTTTAGAGAACACCTTTTAGTTATCTTAATTTAAAATTTATGTACTCAAATACATGTTGTTTCATCCCAAGGTACTTTCTCTCTCTTGATTTTGTTTATTTCAATGAAAATATTTTAAGTGAGATCTAAAAATTCATAGTTGTTTGAACATTAAATTTCGAAATAGATGGAAAAGCTTTTGAATTTTGGGAAGACTAAAATGTACAATGTGAGAATAATGCCTTTAAAATTATGCGGAAATCAAAGACAATAGATTTATACTTCGATCTTATACCAAATCGAACAAACTAATTTTCCTCCAAAGAAAAGAAAGAGCTATCAATCCACTAAACCAACTACCAAAATTTATGTTAGCATACATATAAAACTTGAAATCAGTGACACAAATCCTTCATTTCCATATAAAATTTTAGTTGATGAAGAAGTTTAAACATTCTATGATTTGGACATTTTTCAGCAATCATTGTCAGAATCCGACTATATAATTTTTGGTGAAATTGCAATTTTTCATTGCTTAAATTGCATTTTTGAATGCATAAATGGATTTAGTGATTTGAAATCGGATCCAGAAGCTTGATAGGGCTTGAAAAATGATCAAAAATGAAAGTGCTCAGAATGCGGTGAAACTTGTGCCATTGCATCCATCTCATCTTCCTGATTCCGGTGGTATATTTACTTTGTCAAACGGGCTCCGTATGAAGAAGAATTATCGCGTTCTGTTCGAAAGGGCAAACAGGAAAAAAAAATTGATACTGTGTAGTCTGTACGGACGCTGACRTGGTAGGTCCGTACAACGACATGTGGCAGGTCCGTACAATGACATGTGGCGGCTCCAGGGAGTGACACGTGTCAGGCAGATTTGGTCGATTTGGCGTACGATTGGACGTATCCCGAGGTGAMACGTGTCACCACTGAAAGGGTGACACGTGGTAGGGTGACATCAGCGGCTGACGTGGCAGGCTGACGCGACAGGTGACAAGGCAGTACGGATAGTTGACGTGGGCGAATCAGTGAATGACACGTGGCATGTTCTGGTTGGTCTTTAAGGTGCCACGTGGCCCAGTCACGGGTTGCCACGTGGCACCATATGATTGGTTGTCAGTTTTGTATATAAAATTTGTTTGGCATGGCCGGGGGTCGAACCCGCGACCTCCGGGTGGGCAACGGAGTGGCAGGGCTGGGCTAGCCAGCCTGCCCTCGGGTGATGCTTGTTATGTATTTGGAAAATTTTGTATTTAAATTAAAACAAAGGCGCATGCGGAGGGGAAAAGGGTCGGGGCTTAGCCCCAGCCCACGATCCAATGCTACACACCATATAACCACGACCTTACCATTGGCGCGGCGGGAGTATAGGATAAGGGCTTAGCCCTGGTCACACGCCACTATATGTAACTGCTGCCCAAAAATCGGGGGCTTATCCCTATGGATATGCGCGGGGGTTATAACTACAACCCACAGGTCCTATGGATGTGCCAATAAAACCGAGAGTCAACAGCCAGGGGGGCGCACAATCAGGGATCGGTCGGCCACATGGCCCCCATGTGACCAAGAATAAAGAAGCGCGCATGGAATAAAGGGGATAGTGCCCATATAATAGTATAAAGTGGGTTTTGTTATGCCTAAAATTGGTTTTTATTATTAATTATGCCTAATTTTAGCTTATTCTCTCCATTTTTGGGGGATATTGGGCATTTTTGGAGGCCAAATTCTTGGAGGAAGTTGGAGCTGAGCAACCAACTTCAAGGCTATATAAACCAGGCCTGTTTGAGGCCATGAGCAGGCAGTCAGAGCAGAGTTATGCTGGAGAAAAGCCAAGCCAAAGCCATGTTGATGCAGAGAGGCTTTTGAGGAGGAGACACTGTCGGACCATTTCTGGGAGCTCC
>JASDQU010100259.1:137293-170484 GCA_032191745.1 Picea mariana | reverse complement strand
ACGTGTCACCACTGAAAGGGTGACACGTGGTAGGGTGACATCAGCGGCTGACGTGGCAGGCTGACGCGACAGGTGACAAGGCAGTACGGATAGTTGACGTGGGCGAATCAGTGAATGACACGTGGCATGTTCTGGTTGGTCTTTAAGGTGCCACGTGGCCCAGTCACGGGTTGCCACGTGGCACCATATGATTGGTTGTCAGTTTTGTATATAAAATTTGTTTGGCATGGCCGGGGGTCGAACCCGCGACCTCCGGGTGGGCAACGGAGTGGCAGGGCTGGGCTAGCCAGCCTGCCCTCGGGTGATGCTTGTTATGTATTTGGAAAATTTTGTATTTAAATTAAAACAAAGGCGCATGCGGAGGGGAAAAGGGTCGGGGCTTAGCCCCAGCCCACGATCCAATGCTACACACCATATAACCACGACCTTACCATTGGCGCGGCGGGAGTATAGGATAAGGGCTTAGCCCTGGTCACACGCCACTATATGTAACTGCTGCCCAAAAATCGGGGGCTTATCCCTATGGATATGCGCGGGGGTTATAACTACAACCCACAGGTCCTATGGATGTGCCAATAAAACCGAGAGTCAACAGCCAGGGGGGCGCACAATCAGGGATCGGTCGGCCACATGGCCCCCATGTGACCAAGAATAAAGAAGCGCGCATGGAATAAAGGGGATAGTGCCCATATAATAGTATAAAGTGGGTTTTGTTATGCCTAAAATTGGTTTTTATTATTAATTATGCCTAATTTTAGCTTATTCTCTCCATTTTTGGGGGATATTGGGCATTTTTGGAGGCCAAATTCTTGGAGGAAGTTGGAGCTGAGCAACCAACTTCAAGGCTATATAAACCAGGCCTGTTTGAGGCCATGAGCAGGCAGTCAGAGCAGAGTTATGCTGGAGAAAAGCCAAGCCAAAGCCATGTTGATGCAGAGAGGCTTTTGAGGAGGAGACACTGTCGGACCATTTCTGGGAGCTCCAGACGTCCGTTTTGCGTGTCTTTTTCTTTGCAGAGTTCTAGAGATCTGGAAAAACATGACCAGATCAGTCTTGTAGCCATTTGGCATTGCAGCGATGTACTTTTGAGCATTTGAACAGAAATAAAGAAGCCTCCCCCACAGAGAAAAGGCCCGGAGACGTAGGCAAAAGTTGTGCCGAACTCCGTTATCAATCTGCGTGTTTATGGTTTGCTGTCTATTATTCATTTCAGATCTGCATATGTGTATATGGCTGTTATAACTCTTCTTATTTCCTCATTCTTTCACTAGGTTTCTCAAATGGTTAATTAACACATGCAAAAGTAAAACTCAACCATAGTCATTTAAAAGATCCTACGGATCAAGTGGTATCAGAGCTAGTTGACGTTTGGATTTGAGTTGCATGTTAACCAGGGAAAAGCTACAGCGTGGTGAAGGCGAGCTTGTTGCAGAGAATACATTAATCAGATTGAGAAAGAGAGCTTCTCACAGCGAGAAGATGGCATCAGAAGAAGGGATTTCTCAAGATGAGAAAGAGTTCCGGAAGACATTCCATGCTATGTCGGAGATGGTGACAGTTTTGTACGAAGATTATTTGGAACTAAAGCGACCAGTTTTGGGTAATTCTTCAAAAGGAAAAAGTGAAGAGGAAGAGGACCATCCTCACATTCCTCCTTCACCTCCATCAACACCTCCTTCTTCTCCTTCTTCCTCAAGTTCAAGTTCTAAATCTAATGAAAAGAAAAATGTTCATAAGAATAAACATGAAATGCCATTGTTAAAAATTGATGTAAAATTTGAGTTGCCCATATATGATGGTGAAGTAAATGAAGAAAAACTTGATAACTGGATCAGGTAGATGGAGGTATACTGCAGTGTGCAGCATATTAAGGATGAGGCCACACAAATTAAATTGGCATGTTTGAGACTTGCAGGTACAACTCTTATCTGGTGGCAAAGCAAGCTGCAAAAAGGAACACAAGATGTGGGTAATGTATTTCCATCATGGAAGAATTTCATTTCTGCACTTAGGAAACAATTTTATCCTTTGGGTTATAAAGAAAAAGCAATAATTGAATGGCAATCTTTAAAACTAAGAAAAGGANNNNCAGTGCAAGAATACACCGATGGATTTAGAAAAATGGCATTAATGTTAGACATTCCTTTGCAAACACAAGAAACCCTTATGAAGTATATAGGAGGTTTGCCTGCGCATATTAGAAACACTGTTTTCATGTTTGGACCCACTAACCTTGATGAGGTTTCTGTTCAAGCTACATATATTGAAGCAGGGAAAGCAGGTGTGTCAGGGGAATCGTCGTTTTCAAAGAAAGAAGACAAGAGGAAAAGGCATGGCAAGAATGCAAATGCTGTGACAAAGAAGGAAGGAAAGCCTTCTTGCAAGCATTGCAAGAAAGAGGGACATGATGAGGACAAATGTTGGCAGTTGCATCCCGAGAAGAGGCCAAAATGGTTCAAAGAAAAGAAGGGAACACAAACAGTGGCAACAACGACAACAAAGCCTACAAACTTGGGATCAGATTCAGGTGATGAGTCAAAGATTTCATTGGTTGGTATGACAGGTAAATTTGGTGAAGAGATTGATTGTAGAAGAAAGATGTTTCATATAAGGGTAATCATGCGACACACTAAGATAGACACATTAATCGACAGTGGATCTCAATCTAATCTAATCTCAGAAGAATTGGTTAAGAAAATGGGATTAAAAACACAAACTCATCATAAGCCTTACACACTTAAATGGATAAGTAATCATCATCATATGCACATAACAAAGCAGTGCACAATCAAATTTGCAATTTCATCTAAGTATGTGGACGAAGTAACTTGTGATGTAGTGTCATTAAAAGAATGTGGAATGGTCTTAGGTAGCCCATATTTATATGATCGTAAGGCAATCTTCTACAGAACAAAGAATCAATATCAATTCACTAAAGAAGGTCATGATTTTGTGGTTCGTGCTCATCGTGTTAAAGCAAGTAAAACAATGGAACAATTAACGAAGGCAGTGCAAGTATGCAATAAACCAATAATTGTTTCAAATGAAGTAATAGATCTTAAGCAAGAACAAGACATGGTTGTTGAATGGAAAATCAATCATAAGTTGCTTCAAGATAAGCTCATGTCGTGCAGATATCTAAAGTATATCAGTTTGTTTGCAGTCGTCTTTTTGATGCTGTCATTAACAATGTTTTCTACATGGATGATAGTGGCTTCAGTAAGATGTAACAGGGTTGCAATGGCTAATAATATACTGTCAGTTTTCATGATTGTGTTACAGTTGATCTTGATGAGACAGGTGCACAGGACAGAGTTCAGAGACAGAGGACAAGCTGGGTGGCCTATCTCGAGCTTGTTGACTGGTCAGTAACCTTTTGGCGACCAAAAGGTCTTTTTGTGGGGAGGTGTGATCCGAAATCGGATCCAGAAGCCTGATAGGGCTTGAAAAATGCTCAAAAATGAAAGTTCTCGGAATGTGACGAAACCTATGCCATTGCGTCCATCTCGTCTTCCTGATTCCGGTGGTCTATTTACTTTGTCAAACGGGCTCCGTATGAAGAAGATATCACGTTCTGTCCAAAAGGGCAAATAGGAAAAAAAAATTGATGACTGTGCAGTCCATACAGTCTGTACGGACGCTGACGTGGCATGTCCGTATAGTGACACATGGTAGGTCCGTACAACAACACGTGGTGGATCCAAGGAGTGACACGTGTCAGGCAGATTTGGTCTATTTGGCATACAGTTGGACGTATCTCGAGGTGACATGTGTCACCACTAAAAGGGTGACACGTGGCACGGTGACGTCAGCGACTGACGTGGCAGGATGATACAGCAGGTGATGCGGCAGGTGACAAGGCAGTACGGATAGTTGACGTGGAGGCAGACGTGGGCGAATCAGCGAATGACACATGGTGTGTTTTGGTTGGTTTTTAAGGTGCCACGTGGCCCAGTCATGGGCTGCCACGTGGCACCGTATGATTGGTTGTCGGTTTTGTATATAAAATTTGTTTGGCATGGCCGGGGGTCGAACCGGCGACCTCCGGGTGGGCAACGGACTGGCAGGGCTGGGCTAGCCAGCCCGCCCTCGGGTGATGCTTGTTATGTATTTGGCAAATTTTGTATTTAAATTAAAACAAAGGTGCATGCGGAGGGGAAAAGGGCTAGGGCTTAGCCCCAGCCCACGGTCCAACGCTACACACCATATAACCACGACCTTACCATTGGCGCGGCGGGAGTATAGGATAAGGGCTTAGCCCTGGTCACGCGCCACTATATGTAATTGCTGCCTAAAAATCGAGGGCTTATCCCTACGGATATGCGCGGGGGTTATAACTACAACCCATAGGTCCTATGGATGCGCCAATAAAACCGGGAGTCAACAGCCAGGGGGGCGCGCAATCAGGGAGCGGTCGGCCACATGGCCCCCATGCGACCAAGAATAAAGGAGCGCGCATGGAATAAAGGGGATAGTGCCCATATAATAGTATAAAGTGGGTTTTGTTATGCCTAAAATTGGTTTTTATGATTAATTATGCCTAATTTTAGCTTATTCTCTCCATTTTTGGGGGATATTGGGCATTTTTGGAGGCCAAATTCTTGGAGGAAGTTGGAGCTGAGCAACCAACTTCAAGGCTATATAAACCAGGCCTGTTTGAGGCCATGAGCAGGCAGTCAGAGCAGAGTTATGTTGGAGAAAAGCCAAGCCAAAGCCATGTTGATGCAGAGAGGATTTTGAGGAGGAGACGCTGTCGGACCATTTCTGGGAGCTTCGGACGTCCGTTTTGCGTGCTGTTTTCTTTGCAAGGTTCTAGAGATCTGGAAAAACATGACCAGATCAGTCTTGTATCCATTTGGAATTGCACCGATGTACTTTTGAGCATTTGAACAGAAATAAAGAAGCCTCCCCCACAGTGAAAAGGCCCGGAGACGTAGGCAAAAGTTGTGCCGAACTCCATTATCAATCTGCATGTTTATGGTTTGCTGTCTATTATTCATTTCAGATCTGCATATGTGTATATGGCTGTTATAACTCTTCTTCTTTCCTCATTCTTTCACTAGGTTTCTCAAATGGTTAATTAACACATGCAAAAGTAAAGCTCAACCATAGTCATTTAAAAGATCCTACGGATCATTTAGTGCCCTTAAAAAACCCTACTATACCTGGATTGCACAATCTCAACAACTGATATTTGCAATTCCAACAATTCCTCTAAATTTTTGGTTGATTTTTGGGAAAAAATGGTTAGAAAAAATGTCACTGAAAAAGGTTCAAATCGTAACATGTTTAAACTACACTTTAATCGACAATTTAATGCTGAAATAAGATGGCATTCATTGGGATGAGATGAAATTTGTATTCTATAAAGGAAAAGTGGGAGTCTACTAACCAAGGACTACTGCACAACTATCTCCTTCAACATGGCTGCCATTTATGGCCTTCCAAAGCTTATTTTCCATAGCTTTTGAAATCTACTCAATGCTTCTAGGTGTCAATATGGTTTAGTTTGAATATGGATGTAGATAGGGTACTCTCACTTGTGAATTATTTTCAAAGCCTACTTCTCTCTATTGGAAGTTCCCACTAACAACCCTCTTAGCAGTAGGATTTGCATTGACAAGAACTAGAATTAGAATCCCATAAACAACATAGAACTTAGCCACTTGGGTTCCAGTCCCAATTTCAACCCATAAGGATAAGGAAGCAAATAAAACTTCACAGTGACAACAAGGAAACACACTATGCGTACTCTTTTTATGACCCACCTTTGAATGAGATTTTAGCGACAATGGAGGAAAAATGGATAACAAACAAAGCTCCTCTGATTAATTTGGTGGTATGCTTCTACTCCTCACTTACAGTTTCAAACATTTGAATGGAAAAATGAGCTTACTGGATTACAATGATCGATCAACACTGCTTTTATTAGAACAATGAAAAAAAATCCATTTTTGGATCCCAAGGTGGTAACGATGTTTTGAAACTTTAATTACATAGAATTTGATAATCAAATTCAAATACTAATTAAAACTTTTAATTAAAAAGGTTTTGAAAATCAAATTCCAATTCTAATTAAAAATTTTATTTACATAAATTTTTATATTCAAATTCCAATTCGATTAAACAAGATTAATGTTTTTAATGTAAGTCACCTTTGCACATATGGTTTACATAGAATTAGTTCTTGTTGAGAGCTATTTTAGGAAAATTCTAACATACATCCAAACCTAGTCCACCTTGAATTAGAAGGGTGTAAAGATTTGGTATTATTTTTCAAATATTTTCTTAGTATTTTGAAGATAATATTTAGTTAATTATAAATTATTAAACAACATTGGAATGTGAGATGGAAAGACGAAGTTCTCATAAATGCTAATCAATCAAAGAAATGAACTTAACATGTATTATGTGCCTAAGGTATCATCATTAATGGCATCCTCATCGTTCCATGCTGGTGGTGTGAGCGTGTATAAACTTGGAACAACAATTATGAGAGACACTATGTTCTTGGAATCCAAACAGCTCTGCCACCTGGCCCTGTTGGAAGTGGCGATGTACATGGTGAACTACATGATGAGCATAACTACCTAGATCTTCTTTGGTCATCTCAAAAACCTAGAGCTCGCTGCTTTGTCTCTTGGGAACACTGGGATCCAAGTCTTTGCCTATGGCCTCATTGTATGTACTAATCTCCCTAATCTCCTTACCAAAAATTTGATTAGTTTATTGAGAATGACAATGGAGCTTCGGGTTCAATTATTTTGTTTTTTCTCCCGCGAATCATATATATGAATCTGGCATTTTTCTTTTTGGAAACATATGGGTATGGGGTGTTAAGTTTTGAGGTATTATTAGGTTTCTTTTCAATTTACTAGATAACCATAGCATAGGTAGGATCACCGAGAGAAACACAATCACATGATACACAACATTTATCCTGGGAAACCCTCATGGGGAGAAAACCCAACAAAACTTCCTTAATATAAATAGCCAATACAATGGCAAGAAAATAAACCAAAACACTAGAGAATATCCAACACTGAGCAATGCGCCTCTCTCTTCCTTTTTTTCCCAACTGTAGCTCTCCAAACTTGCACACTTTATGAGTGAATGAGTGAGTGAACAAATGAGGCACTATCCTCCTTTATTTATACTACTTGGCATGCGCTGGAAAGGTGTCTCTTCACTAGGCAGGGTCGACTTCTCTTCGTAGTGGTTAAAACCACTTTAATTAGGCCTAGGGGTCGACTTCTTAATTAACATAATATAGTTAGGGTTTCACCAATCCACAAAATGGGATTTGGTCAATTACAATGCCTGACATGATCAATCCACAAAAGGAGATTGATCTAATTAATAATGACTCAATGATAAATATAATACTCTTTGCAGTTACAATATTTCAACAAGGGGAACGCAATGGACACGCTATGCGGACAAGCCTAGGAAGTGAAAAACTACGATATGCTGAAATCTGTCTTGAGTGATCGACCATCCTCCTCATGGGAATGGCCATACGTCTCACACTTATCGACGCCTTCTACAAGTCCATACTCATCTTCTTGGGAGAATATGTAAGAATAGCATTGAATGTGGCTATATTTGTTTACGGTCTCATCCCAAAGATCTACGACTACACCACCAATTTTCTGATCCAGAAATTCCTGCAAACTCAGAGCATTGTACCACCCAGCGCGTATAAAACATTCTTTACCATATTCGTCCACCTGTTGCTGCGCTGGGTGGCCGTTTACAACTTGCGGATGAGAGTCTTCCGCTTGGCGTTTGTGCTCAACGTCTCCTGGGGAATCATCGTAGTAGCCCAGTTTGTGTACATCCTGAATAGCTGCAACTGCATGTATACGCGGATGGGCTTCTCCCTTCAGGCCTTCCATGGCTTTCCTGGAGTGAAGGCGATGCAACATAAGGCGATGAGCTCCGAAGCTAGATTTAATTGATGTTATATTAAGTGACCCGAAGGCAGAGGTTATAGCAGCGAATGCACGTCCAATGTCAACGATAAGAAATATTGAACCCTAACAGGATGGAAAAGCTTTTGAATTTTGGGAAGACTAAAATGTACAATGTGAGAACAATGTCTTTAAAATTAAGCAGAAATAAAAGGCAATAGATTGATACTTAGATCTTATACTAAATCGAACAAATTAATTTTCCTCCAAAGAAAAGCAAGAGCTATCAATCCACTAAACCAACTGTCAACCTTGAAATCAGTGACACAAATCCTTCATTTCCATACAAAATTTTGATTGATGAAGAAGTTTAAACATTCTATGATTTGGACTTTTTTCAGCAATCATCGTCAGAATCTGACTATATAATTTTTAGTGAAATTGCAATTTTTCATTGCTTAAATTGCATTTTTGAATGCATAAATGGATTTAGTGCTCTTAAAAAACCCTAAAATTCCAACAATTCCTCTAAAATTTTGGCTGATTTTTGGGAAAAATGGTTAGAAAAAATGTGACCGAAAAAGGTTCAAATAGTAACATGTTTAAACTACACTTTAATCGACAATTTAATGCTGAAATAAAATGGTATTCATTGGGATGAGATGAATTTTGTATTCTATAAAGGAAAAGTGGGAGTCCACTAACCAAGGACTACTCCACTACTATCTCCTTCAACCTGGCTGCCATTTATGGCCTTGCATAACTTATTTTCCATATCTTTTGAAAGCTTCTCAATGCTTCTAGATGTCAATATGGTTTAGTTTGAATATGGATGTAGATAGGGTATACTCACTTGTGAATGATTTTCAAAGCCTACTTCTCTCCGTTGGAAGTGCCCACTAACAACCCCCTTAGCAGTAGGATTTGCATTGACAAGCACTAGACTTAGAATCCCATAAACAACATGGAACTTATCCACTTAGGTGCCAGTCCCAATTTCAACCCATAAGGCTAAGGAAGCAAATAAAACTTCACAGTAGCAACAAGGAAACACACTATGCGTACTCTTTTTATGACCCACCTTTGAATGAGATTTTAGCATAGTGGTTGTCAGTCTATAATCTTAAGTTCTCTTAGATGCATTTGAGTTCAATCCCACCCCTAAGGAAACTGAAGATTATTGCAGTTTAGCATTGTTACTGTTTAGGGTGTTGGATATGAGTAGAAATAGGTTAGTGAGAGTAGGCAATTTGGATTGCTTTGTGTATTCTAAAGTGAAGAAACAACTTGTCAGTTGCGAGGAGGAATGCAATAGAGGAAGATTTTATTATTGGAATGATACCATTCCACTTCCACAAACATGCAATGAGAAAGATGGAGTACCATGTGATCATTGTTCCACTCAGAAGAAAATAGTATAGGAAAATAAAAATACTTCCACAACCAATATCTCCAAATTTTCATGATTGCTTCCGCACTAAACTACTAACAAACAACAAATGCAACAATCCTTAGAAATAGTAGATAAGGATACATAAATTTGTAGATGAAATGATTAGAATTAGGAAATTTGTAGATGAAATGATAAGGATTAGGAAATTTGCAGGGACATCGATAAGGACAACGATGTGCGAGACACAACTTAGAAATTCGACCCATACAACTCTAAATAGAAGGTAGGTAAGGCAAATAGGATATCCTTATTGGATAACACATAGTGGTGTTTAATTACATCGATTATTATGATTATTATTAACAAGATTATTATGAAAACCTACCTTGAATTACTACAACATTCCCATTCACCCATTTAGGGAGTATGCTAGTTTATTCTATCTTAAATTTATACTTAAAAATTAAAGGTATACTATTTAAATCCCTTTAGCATCATTTCCCTTTCTATTAACATATGGTTGAGTAGTTTTACTTATATGGAAAAAATATTAAAATAAAACACATTTCAAACAATATAAAAAAACTACTTTATCATGGTGCAATATAGTTTAACTATTAGTTTTGTAACTAATAAATCAGTTTTCTACACCGATTTTATCTAAAATTTATACCTAGTAACATTACCTGCCTTTCATAGATTATATTCACTTCACTGTATTCCTTCACCTTTAAAAACCGCTATCAACAAGAGGCGAGACCATGAAACCATGATATAAGTTAACCTCCCTTCAAATCTTCAAATTCTTCGCCCAACATTGCATGGATGGGGTGATTTGCTCCAAAACATCAATACCTACCTTTCATAGATTATAGTCACCTCATTACAATATTCCTTCACATTTAAAAAATGTTATCAACAAGAGGTGAAACCATAATATATGTTAACCTCCCTTCAAATCTTCAAATTCTCCACCCAGGAAACATCAATAACACCCTCGACTACAAGTTGCACAAACCCAAATCTTCTTTGACACCCTCAAGTACAAGTTGCACAAAATTAAGGTCAAGTCAACAACAAGACTCAAAGCTGTTAAAACTATATACTCATTATGATCTCAACATGTCACTTACAATAATAGAACCTAGGTGGGGAGGATAACTCGCCATCCCACAACCACTCAAACTAGTCCTAATTGACAAAGCTAAACTAAAGTTGTCAAGCAAGCACATTTATATCACCTTCTTAAAAGAGATACTCCAAATGCTAGTCCATGACTTACCTAGCTTTCCTTCTATTCTATCTTAAGCCTCTCACAAAAAACAACCATTTATTACCATTATATATATATATATATATATATATATATATATATAACCTTAAATTAAAAAAAAAAGCAATAATTTGTACTTAAATTTATTTTTTTTTCCTTGGAAAAATTCATAATTTCATTACATTATAACAAAATTACATACATACACAGATATATATAAGCCATTAGTAAAAAAATTGTATATATTATCCAGAAAGTTTGTAGTCCTGATCTATCGATGCATACATAAGGCATCATTACATCCAATATAAAAATCCTTATCGAATTTCACATATTCAGTCCCAAAGAAAAAATTCTGCTAAAATTTTGTCCCAAAAATGTGGGTGTATCCCACTGGTGAACAATAAAGTATCATGAAACTTACATACAACCCAATATTTACACAATAAGTTTTATCCCCTAAAAAAAGTGCCAAATTGTTCAATTATCTTGAATTTCGTGAAAAGGCCTATGATAGAAGCCGTGGGTTCCCAATGTTGTCTATTCTTCAATATACCATTGCCCAAATGCTAGTTGCGTGGTTTCTTTGGAAATCTCGTCCGCCAACTGGTTTCGCTCCCTGTAAATATATGTAAAATAAATGGAGTCAAATAAACTTTTTATACGAATCACATCCTCTAATATCAGAACAAGACGAGATATGTGGCATCTGTGGACACCATTTGCCCAGTTGATGATTATTGAGGAATCACCAAAAATTTGTAAAGTATGAAAACCCTTCTCCACAACAAATAATAATAAGAGTTTTAAAGCCATTAATTCTGAGTAATTGTTTGTGCTTGCCCCCAATCCCACTTTGAGTGTGTAATAATGTGAACTGGACATATAGAGGCATCCACCCCCTCCACACAAGTGATGATTGGATGAAGCTGCGCTGTAAAAATACCCCAACGGATTGGATTTGTCAAATTTTTCTTCCCTGACAGATCTAGGATGTTCGAGATCCTCCCCACCTGAGAAGAACAAGAAATCCATGATCCCAATACTATTGGAAACAACTCTGGCGGTCGATAAGTATTCATCATGGAAAATAGCTTTGTTTCGAGCAATCCAGATTCCCCATGCTAGAATTAAAGGAAAATCCCTATTCTCATCACTCCCCCATGTACACAACCACTCCTGCAACACCGCCTCAAATGAGTTGCCCTGCTAGCGCCTGAGTGCAGTTTTCAAATTTCTGGATATAGACCAAAATTCCCTGGCATAGGAACAATGCAAGAAAAGATGATCCACAAATTCCAATTGTTCTTTGCAGAGAGTGCACTGACCCGAACCATTGAATTGTCGCTTTTGTAAATTATCCCAAGTTGGTAGTTTGTTCGCCAGAATCGACCAAACCAGAAGCTTCCCTTTCACCGGGAAATTTTGTTTCCAGAGCTTCCTCCACCACCAAAGTGGTTCTCTCTGCTGTACATCCACACTTAATTTAATATAACCCGCTCTAGGAGTATATTCTCCACCCCCATCAGTACCCCAAAGTAATTCATCTACTCTATCAACCAGACGAATTGAGGCTTCCCTTAGAGCCTGTAAATCTCTGTCCCAATGGATTAGATCCTCATTGAGGAGTCCTAGCCTCCACCCCGACATCCAACCTTGATGCCAAATTGTAGTTTGAGTGGGGTCCCCAACCGGAGATAAATTGAAGAAACCACCATGTTCTAGTCTAACGAGTCCCAACATTTAAAAGGTGTCCTCGCTTGCTACCAGCCCACAGATCCAAACCAAGAAGAACCAACCTACCAGAACCGACCCTTCAGACCAGGCTATTCCCAATTAAATCAAATGCCTTTATCACAACTTTCCATATAATAGATATACCCAAAGAATTTTTGTTTGGGTCCCGTATCCATTCTAGAGTAGTAAGAGGAGAGATGTATTTCTGATATACGAATCTAGTCCAGAGGCTAGAAGTTTTTATCAAACACTAGGAACATTTTGTAGCAAGAACTTTGGAAAATAAAAAGATGTTCTTCAACCCACAACCCCCTAAAGCCATCAGAACTGCAATCCGCTCCCACCTAAACCATGGCATAACCTTTTTATCCTTGTTTCCCTGCCATAGATAAGTAAAGCAAAGTCTCCTGGCCTTTTCCAAAATACCTTTTGGAATCCAAGATAAGGACATCCAATAGACTGGGATATCCTCCAACACTGATTTGATCAGAACTAAACGACCAGCCCTGGAAAACCACTTATGACTCCAAACCTTTAGTCTTTTTTCTATTTTTGTGATGAGCCATGACCAATTTGTCTTCCTATAATCATTTGGTTTTAACTGAAAACCAAGATATTTCAGACCCACATCCAGTTCAATAACCTGAAAGGGAAGCCTAGAAGTAATATGTTGAGTTTCCCCCCTGTCCAATGATGCAATGGTAATACTAGATTTCTGTTCATTGATTAACATGCCAGTCGCCTTTTTAAAAAGAGTTAGACCTTCACAAAGTTTATCATTATCCCTTCTAGAACCATCACAAAAGATTAAGATATCATCAATGAAGAGTAAATGGGAAATATGCAAAACCGAAGAAATTTTTCTCCCTCTGAAGGTACCTGTAGATTTTGCCTTAGTCAGAAAATGATTGAGACTTTTTGCAACCAACAGAAAGAGTAGTGGAGACAAGGGGCACCCCTGTCTAACTCCCCCGCTTGAAAAAATGAGGAGGCTGAACCATTAATTAGAATGGAGAAGGAAACTATTGTAAGGCAGCCATAACCCAATTTGTAAAGGCCACCCCAAACCCAAGGTGTATCAACAACATCTGGATATAAAGCCAATTTACTCTGTCATAAGCTTTTGATAGATCATTTTTTACAACAACCCCTTTGATTTTTCTTGTTTTCATACTATGTAATCCTTCCCGTGCAACCCCAATAGCCTCATGTATTTGTTTTCCCGCCAGAAAACTAAACTGTTCATTGAAAATATTTCTAGAAAGTACTTCTTTTAGTCTTCTGTTAATCACTTTTGAGATAATTTTATAAAGAGAATTGCATACAAAAATAGGTCGAAAATCATCAAAGGAGGAGGGGTTATCAGTCTTAGGAATTAAAGAAATAAAGGTTGAATTTAATGGTTCATGAATATGACCATTTATCCTTGATTCTTCCACCACTTTTAAAACATCGCTGCCCAAAAAATCATAGAACCCCAAATAAAATTCTATAGGCCAGCCAACAGGACCTGGACTTTTACCCTTTTGAAAAGATTGTAAAACTTCCAATAATTCCTTCTCTGAGACCTCCTCCATTAAAGACACTCTCTCTTCCTCCTCAACAAAACAAGGGAATAACCTGACAACTTGAACACTTTCGGCTATGGAGGTTCCCTCATGTGCCTTGAAAAGATCCCTAAAATGTGCAATGCCCAAAGTAGCCAGACCTTCAAAATAATTGACAACTTGCCTATCACCCTGTTGTAGTCCCCAAATTGTATTTTTCATTTTCCTACCTTTGGCATAAGAATGAAATAATTTGGTATTCTCATCCCCACAAGTAAGCCAAATAACACGAATCTTTAGTCGCCACAATGCTTCTTTATCCCCCGGTAGTGCTCGCCTTCTTAATTCTAACCTAACCAAGTTCTCTTTTTCGACACTGGAGCAAAACCCCCTCCCATTTCCATCCTTCCAATCTAGTAGGGTCTGCTCAATGTGTTTTAACTCCTATTCCTCTTTTACTTTTTTCTCATGTGCCCAAGAGATGGTTTCCTGCTTAATCCTTTACAATTTTTCCTAAAAATGAACAACTGCATGATTATGAAGATTAGGTTCAATAGGGATCCACATACTACGAACCAAGGCTTGATATTCTAGATCCTTTAACCACCACTCATAAAATTTAAAAGGACTAGGAGCACGCCTGCACCTACCTCTCAACTCCAATACAATCGTATTGTGGTCCAATTCACTGCCACTGGCAACCCATTGTCTAACTAGTACCAAGGACTCAACAAGGTCCTCCGCCAATAAGAAACGATCCATTCATTTGGCCACTCGATCGTCGCCGGTCCTTCTGTTCCTCCAAGTCAGCTTAAGTTTTATTGGTTTGATATCCAACAACCCATACTGATCCAGGAGATTAATAAAGTAATTAGACAAGGGATCCAGGTTTGAACGAGGACCCCAAACCTCCGCCGCTCCCAAAGAGAAGTTAAAATCCCCACCAATGATGACCTCCCTATCAGAAAACCAAGAGAATTGTGCCAGGGACACCCAATATCTCTGTCTATCGGAGTAAGGTCTATTGACATTTACCAGTGTCAACGAGCGTTCCAAATCTGCAGAGAATACATTAAGTCCGATCCCTGACTCAAAGCCCCAAACCTGCTCACAATTGCACTTCTTTAATAACCATCCAATAGCCAGACCCCAGAGTGACCCTTTGCATCCACCATGGCAAAAGACCATCCGGGCAGCAAAGATTCTAAAGCCGCCACCACCGATTCACTAATCCCCAAAGTTTCTTGCAAAAAAATGACCTCCAGAGAAACAACTTCTACCGGTATTTTAAGTGACGATTTTTTTGAAAGGTTCGCCAGCCCTCGACAATTAAAGGAAAGAATTTTCATAAGGAAACCACCCCTTGGGATTTCTTTGCTCTAAGCGCCCATTCAATGGAGGATTTTCTACCCGAGGCCAAATCAATCCTGGCCCGATCTTGTGCCAAAAATAGGTGGGACTTCCTCCCTCGACCTCTGATCGATAAAGGAGCATGAGGTAAAGACCCCAGACCACAACCCCCCAACACCTCATCACCACCCACACAATTGTCCTCATTTAAAATTGACCTGTTACGCAAAGTATATCGGAACCTACTCCCATCAGTTGACGAGTTCCCAGAGGATGACTTTGAACAAAAGAGGGGAAGGGGCCCATTCGAGTCCAGAGGGGAAAGAGGTAAGGAGGAAGAAGACTCCGTAACAATGGGTAATACAAAGGAGGAAAGACCAGAAGTCCCTACAACCTCTTCAATACTCAAAGGGGAAGAAACCAATAATTCAAAAGTAATACCTGACTTCTTTAAACCCACAGAAGGAGCCACATGAGTGATTAGTGGAGGAGGGTAATACTCCTTGACAGTAGGAACCTTACAAATAACTGCAATTGTACTTGACAAAAGAGGGCAAGTAGAGAGCCCCAAAGGAGAAGTATTTGAAACCCCCAATCCCCCAGATGGAAACAAAGGAGAAGAGTTTATAAGAGAGACAACCGTTAAATTAAAAGACAACAACTTACCCGACAACACCAGTGTCCTTGGGCTAGCCTTTTCTGTTGTCGTCTGATCCTTAGACATTCCTGCGTCTTTGCATATCAGGACAATTCATGTATTAGCCATGTTGGTCTACCTCCCTCCCTTTTCAGTACCACGAACCTTTTTTGCCTCCACTGACGCTCCCCCCTCCACCACTATCGCCATATTCGACCGCCTCGTCTCAAAATGAAGTTCATCATCCTCAAATCCCCATAGCTTCCCCTTGAACGAAAATTTACAATCCACAACCCTGTGCCCATAGATATGGCACATATGACATCTGAAAGGTATACTTTCATAGTCCAAAGGATGGAAAAAATCTCCAGTCGCCGTCTCTATTTTAAACTCCTAAAGTAACCCCGACCGAAGATCCAGTCTCACCAAAATCCCGGCCATTGACATTAGACCAGTCTCTTCAAAAGACATATCTGCTTCAATGTAGTTGCCCAATTTGTTCCCAATGGCTGCAAACCGAACATGATTCTAATACTGCATAGGAGGCCTGATAAACGTACCTAGATGGGTAGCACATCCACTCACTTTGGCTTTGCATCAAAGTTTGGAGTCCACCGTCTAAGAACAATTTGTGTCCCTGCCATGCTCTAGATTTTCGACAAAACCTAGGTCACATTTTCCTTGGAAGAGAATAAGAAAGAAACCCAAACCCTATCCAAAAGCCGTATACTAGGGGTTCTTGAAATATTGTTCCCCCAAGTAGTAGCAACCCAAGCCCTCAAAAAATCAGCCCCCAACTGTTTTCCCCGTGCCTTGCCCACCACCGCCAACTTAGAGAATTCCACCACTCTATCCATATCAATGTCTTCCCCGAACACCAGGCTATCCAAGCTAATCTGGTCCTGAGCACATTGCATACCTTTGTGTGTAGAGGTCTTTCCCCCCCCGACAACCTTCTGCCCCTCTATGGTCTCCTCCCTAGAAAAACCTTGAGTTCTGGTTTTATATTGTGGTGGTTCAGGATCCTTGACAACCTTGTCCTCCCCTCCGTCCCTCTAAAAAAATTCCCCCACCATCACTGCAGCCTCCGGAAAAACCCCAACGTCAATGAGTACCTCTGACGATAAGAAAGGAACATTAGAGGCAGACCCCAAGTATTCCTTCTGATGTAAACCCTAGCTGTCCCCATCAAAGAGAGCCCCAGGCCCGGGACCACTGCACCCAAAACCACCCTCATTCAATGACGAAAATAGTTCCAAACCCTGTCCCAGAGCTGTCAAAGAAGCCTCAGAAAACCCACCAACAAGTTCCGAAGAAAGAACCAAACCTTCCGAAAGAGACAAATCGGTCTTTTGCGAAAGCTCCGAACCCGGAACTGCCGATAACAATGACACTGAACCCACTAATTCCACTGCCATAACCTACCCCGATTCGCTGACAAATAACATTGGGTCCCATGCCAAAAGATTCCCTCACTTCCCCAATACCCTAGCTCCCCTTGAAAAAGACTCGCTAGTCCTAATCAGAGCCGGTCCACAACCGTAGCCCCACCCACGAACCAATAAACTACCACACAGTGAAACCTGTGTGAAACCCTAGCATTCACCATCACTCCAAAATTTTACTTGAATTTCTTTTTATCGTCTTGGTACTTCTATTATATATATATATATATATATATATATATATATATATATGAGCTTGTTATTTGCTTAAACAAAATAATATAAACAATCCACCAATGGACATAAATAACAACAATACAGGGACATACTCGAAAGTGGTAGTGGCCAATGATATAAAAAATCCACCAATGGAAATAAATAACAACAATACATCGACATACCTGAAAGTGGTAGTGGCTATGGCCACTCTCTAATTTTCTCGAATGCAAGGATAATCCCCATAAACAAAAATACACCCGCAGGACCCATCAAACTATGATACCAGGTTGCAGGTGGCATTTAAGGCAACCATATGATTCCACACTAGGATAATAATAAAGGAAACGATGGAAAGCATGGAAAGCATGTGGATTCAAACGAAGAAGTAAAAAATTATGTAAATGGAGTGAAATCTGTTCATGATGTAATTTTCACCAGTTCATGATGTAATTTTCACCAAAAGATCTGTAAGTAAGAGCCCGATTTTGGGAAAGAACGCATCCTGTATTCTGTTTTCAGTTTTTGTAGAGTTAAAGACAATAAACGATGTGGAAATTTGTATAGTTTCCAGCTTAGTATCAGTGCAGCCTCCATTTCTCATCATCGGAGAAGTGTTACATCGATTGCAAACAACTTACAACTTACATGATTGTAATTGAATGTAAGTATGAACCTATCTTTTGCTCTTGGAAATTGGACATTGTGTACAATAAAGTTTTAGCTATTTATAATTGATAAATTGGTACCCTGGTATAGATAAATCCAATAGAAGTTATATGCCTCTTAGTACCGTGACAACATTATATGTATTTATTCAATCCCTCAAGCAGAAGATCCCTATGAATGTATAACTCCTGGGGTTTCATTAAGAATAAATATTACAAGGGCCCATACCAATTTGTATATTCTGCTTCTCTGCTTTCACATATATCAAAGATAAAGTTTTCGAAGGTTGTTAAATATTATGCAGCTACTCTTGATGTATTTAAGTAGAAGCAATTGTTTTGAAATTATGTATGTTATGAATTATTAAACCTACTGACTGATGACAATGCCGTAAAATTTTCAGAGAAACTGAAATTGGCCTTGAGGACGAGATATACAACCATTGTAGCAGAGGACGAAGCAACAGAACGGCCATGAACATGGCCCATGGGCATGCCTTCAACCTGGGAAGCGTTTGAAGACTCTTTGGTATTTAAGTTGCATTTGTAAATATAAATAGTAATCTGAACATGAAATGACTGTTTGAAATAGCCAACGTTTGAGGACTCTTTGGTAGATTTAAGTTGATTTGTAAATCTAAATAATAATCTGAACCTGAAATAGCTTGTTTAATTTTAAAAAATAGTTTGTTTACACCACCTTATAAAATAGCTATGCTTACCTATCTGTAAGGCTGGGCTGACCGGATTTACACAAATCCAATTCAGTAGTGAGATGTCCCATGAAGACAAGCATCTGCACATCGAGAATGGCCAATTAGAACAATATTCACTTCACATGTACACCGAGAATGGCCGATTAGAACAATATTCACTGCCCGCTATTTATAATAGGTCTAAGGCATTGTAAATTCTAGATGGCAACACTTATTCTAGAGGCTGCAAGAAAAATCCAATCAGATTGGATATGGTAAGTCCTTCATGAAGCAGGAAAAATCTTTGTACAATCTAATCTTGAATCAGAGATCTTCAAGATGGAAAAATTCAGATGGCAACACTTATTTGTATTATACAGGATGAGGATAATATCCCTGGATGATTCTCTAGCTACAGGTCACACATGAAGTAGGATGTGTTGGCCCCTCGGCTACTAACTTACCAGTGCTCGGCCTGCTACGCAAGCATTTAATGATAAGGTCGCCCACTAGCATTTTTTCACGCAGAGCAAACTAATTTAAAGCAAATCAAATCACACCCACAAGAGAGATATAAAGTATAAAATAAAGTATACTAGAAAACGAGAAGACCACATAAGCCACCAAATTGACTTATGTGAAAATTTGTATGGATTCCAATTTATATAGCTAAATGCCCATTAAAAACATTATCCTCCTTCAAAGTTTAATATATATTTTTTAAATTCATATTTAGTTAACTATTAACTAAATTGTGTTATATGTCAACATTGTGCTTGAAATTTAATATGCATGTTTGTAACACCTAATCACTACTAACACCAAAATCAACTGATTTTAATGAAATTTAGCTAACACCAAAATTAACTCCTTAACTCGTCATTATCAAAACATAATTGATTTCAATAAAACTTCAAACAACACCTTCAAATAAAATTGTAACTAAACTTTATTCTATATTAATAATCACATCCCAATAAATGTTAGAGAAAGGTAACATGTCTATGTGAATTGGTACTACACCACATCCCAAGTTCCAACAAAATATTAATATATATAAATTTTACTATAGAATGCTTCAACTTGTCAGCTCAATAAGATGAAGATGACAATCAGTCCAGCCTCACATGTGGTTCATTGTCAAAAGGTTATGTTGGAGTTATCATGATATGCTTTTTAATATATATATTACAGTAAAATACTCTATAGGTGTTTCTTCTTCATATAAATAAGTTTCTATAGCCTCTTCCCCAATTTTTAGAGATAATCTAAAATCTACCTCCATGAACTTTATCCATTCACAATCACAAGCCTTTCGGTTTTTCTAACAAAATAAAATACAACCTGCTCTTCACTATGAGCTCAAACCTACTTCAATGACTCAAACCTACTTCAATGACCAAGAGAATTTCGTGATATTTCCATTAACAATGGAGAAATATTACTAAAAAAACTGATATTATAACTTGTGTTGTTTTCGTTAATAGAAATGACAAATTCTATAGACAATGAGTAAATGGAAATATGAACAACTTCTAGAAAATGCATAGTGTTTATGTTGCAAAAAAAAATATCTAAGATCATAATTTTCTTCCTCAATAATCACTTTCTCCAAGTATAGTATTGGAGAAGAGTACATGTTCCAGACTTGCATATGAACCCTCCAGTGTGACTTAAAGGGAAGGGAGAGATTCCACAAGACATAGAAATCACTACAATACATAAGGATAATATTGAGGGATAGTTACATTTATGATTTGAATATTGAAGGTTGGTAAAATTATTGAATTTGATGTGTAAATTGCTCTCAATTGATTTCAAATAGTTATGGATTTGGTTGATATCATATGTAGAAATATGGTCAAAACCAAGTTTAAGGAGCTTTTTAGTTATGTATGATGGATCTACTATGTTTATGAAAAGACAATGACTTCTCTCACGTACAAGAAAGATATTATGATTTATGGCTCTTTGATAATAAGAAGGAAAAACCAATTTGACCAATTCCTATATACTTGTCATGAAAATATCTATAAGTAGTGTGAGGAAAATATTTTTCCACTAACATTTTTTCACAATAGTGTGAGAAAAATATGTTCAACATATTATAAAATAAATACATTTCCAATTGAATTCTCAAATAACAAATGTACAAAACTTATACATGCTTACAAATAATGTTGAAAATATGAGATAATGTCTTGGAATGCAAAATTTATGAGAAAAAAGTTCAACCAAACCTTCATGCATGAAATAACATAGTAAACAAATGCTATAAATTCATGATATATAGTTGTATAATTTACATTAGTGGTCATGTCCTCTTATAAATATAATGACAAAAATTCCTTCAAATGATACACAAAAGCAATTTCTAATGTCTATATAAGGAAGCAACTTAGAATATCAAGGTTGTGAAGCTCTTGTAGTCAAGCATCCATGACCTATAATGAGTATAAACTATGAGATTAACAATTTCACCCATGATCTTTAATGACTATAAAATATGAGAGATTAACTATTCCAAGTTTATGAGAAACCATTAACAAATTTTGTTGATTCATTATCACCAATTCTCATAACATGAAATATCCATAAATACTTTAAAAACATAACATTAAAAATATTCCTAAATACCATAAAAACACAGTATTGAAATTATTAAAAAAAACAATACTCAAAACATGAAATAATGTCTCAAAAATTTACAAATCTATATAAATTGAGTTCTTAGAAATTTAAATAATAAACACTAAAATATATTAAACCCTCATCAATTTCAAAATATGAACTTGTAGATATAATCTCCATAATTTTTTTTTGTTTTTTCACAACTACATAATATTAATAATAGGCAAAACCAGTTTCTTAACTCATTTTATACTTAATTGTCTTAAAAGTTACTCTGTATGTCTGTTTTGGTAAATTGTATCCATCAAATTTGAAATGATGAATTTTACATTTATTACTTTAATGGATAAGTGTTTCCTTACCATAGAGTACTTTATTTTGAGACTCATATTGAGTACTTTATTTTGAGACTCATGAAAATGAATGTGAATTTGAAGTGATGAATTTTACATTTATTACTTTAATGGATAAGTGTTTCCTTACCATAGAGTATTTTATTTTGAGACTCATATTTTGAGACTCATGAAAATGAATGCGAATTCAACAATACTGAAACAACTTCGGTCGTAAGTACATACCAAAATAAAAAAATATAAAAAACCAAATCAAAATAGATAAATTCCAACTATGAAGCACCTTCTCCCACAATTAGAAAATGCTAAACCCTATCCATTTTAGTAGTTGTTTGAATCTTTAATAAATCCTCTCCATATAAATATATGGTAAACGATAGTAGCAAGCCGAATAAAAAGAAAATAATGTCAAAACCGAGCACACTTCACCATTTACTCTGATAAAAATTGGGACAAAACCGAGCAGTTTCCTCCTATTTCACATCCAAATGGACCCACTTCACCATTTACTTTGTTTTTATCAATCTAACCCACAATGCCCTAAGGATGCATGTTGCTTCCAACTTAGTATATTTCCAGTGTTACTTGGCTTTCAAGGCTCCTAACAACATCCACATGGTCAACGAGCTACATCAACATCATATCCGCTATAATTATCCTTACCCAATAACATCTATCACACATCAGAGGGTTGATTTTGAATTAGTATTTTGTATCAAGAGGTACTAAGATAAAGATGAGGATCCAAAGCTTAAGCAGATCAAGCATGTGTGCTGGCTATGCAGTGACACAAGTGATCCAGGTGTTACACGTGTAGGTGGCACGAGTGTTACATTTGTAGGTATGCATGATTTATGTTACAAGTGTAAAGCCACATGTTTTTCTTTCATGCTTGGTTCCCTTAAGCTCACATGAAGACACTTATGATAGAATCCCATATTATCTAAACAAAACCAACATTTGATAGATTCCATCAAAAATATGTAAATGGGTAAGATCCATCTACATTCCTTTCCCGACTCGCATTTTGCTCTGATATGAAAGACCTAAAATTTCACTCCAAAGTCCAGTAGGGTTGATATTCGATCGAATAATTAATCTCCATCAGAAGGCCTTGCACAACATATGTCACCGATTAGGGTATATTCTGGCAAGCTGAAAACCCATTTTCTTTTCCTTTCTGGTAAATGCATGTTCCACCATCTTTACTTTTGAGATTTCTGAGATATGCAACCATGTTTACTTTTGAGATTTCTGAGATACGCTAGTCATTCTACATTGACATTGCGTTGTGTTATTACTGTATATTGTTCGTTGTACATGTTTGTCTATTTTCTGCCATTCCCAAATATGGTATGTTAAACTACAATTATAATGTTTTCTATGATTCGGTCTATTCATATGTGTGTCTATTTAGTCAATGCTATGGGCTCGTTAACATTTGCATTGTAATAGTTTGAACGTTTTTAGTTTCAGGACAATATTTCCAAGATGAAAGTTTGAATGAAATATATGCAAGTTCTTAGTGTGATGCAAAACTGTCGGTTTTGAAAAACATATGCATCTCAAGCCCTTTCTACATTTGGGGAACATTTAACTCGCGAGGATGGAGGAGCTGACCGACATTAGAGCTATGAATGTAGAGGCTAGACCCCACGACATGGAAACACAACATGATAATAGTTACGACGATGGGAGTGTTAGAACAGGTACCCATTGATTGCTTTGAATATTATTTCATCGTTGAAAATGAGCTCAATCTAGCCTGGAGTAGTGGGTCGAGGTTTGTTTCTTCGGATGGATTTTTTGAATATATTATTTGGGATTAATAAAACACTTTTTGGTCATAGGGGATGTGCGGACGACAACAAATCATGTGGACAACAACAACACATGAGTTTTATCTTTGCCATGGAGTGTTGCTCAACTTGGATGGCTTCTAGGGACACCCATTCTCCTGGCTTTCTCCTGGGTTACATATTACAGTATTGATGGAAAGGCAACAACTAATATAGTGTCAGAGCAAACTAAAATACAATAGTATGGTAAAACTAAAGCATACTCATCTAAACTTTGGAATAATGCATCTAAATTTAGAAATAATATATAATAGAGTAGAGCTCACATACTTGAAGAATGACACATCTAAAATAAAGAAAAATATAGAATATTTTTATGGTAAAGTATACTACAATAAAAAAAATACAGCTTTACTCTATTTTTCTGAAGGTTGTTCATGTATACTATTACAATAAAATCATTTCATGCAAATGGTACGCTTTGATGTATGAATAAAATCACTGTACAAAAGAAAAAAAATCCCAGCTAGCTAAAATACGACTTGCCTCTTGCTGAGAAAATCATTCTCCCCCTACATGTAAGTGTGTTACTAACAAATCAAATTCATGATAAGCTGTAACGTCGAGACATAAAAACTCTCCAGGGCACCATCTCTCCATGGAGCCAAATAGTTCGAGATGTGCACCTCCAACATTTTTATACCTCTAGGTGCTAAGCCAATGTGAATACATTATCTATTTGCTTAAAGAGTAAACTCAACAAGCTCTAATACTTATTTTCAACTTCAGACGAGTCCAATTTAAACTCAGAGTTGAAATAAGTAAAGTGTACTCATTTTTTTTCATAAAATCCTCGATTCATTTCGTTAAAAAATTCAGAACATATACTTACCGGGCCTTAAATGCTCAGGGCCAATTTATACTTACTGGGCCTTAAATGCCCAGGGTTGAAGTTTATGAGATTCATGAGCCCTTACTGGTCAAATGCATACCTTGTTTAGCTCGATTATTTGTCGCGCCTGCCATGAATCTGAAGGATGGAGAAATTTTATCACCCACACATTCATCATTCTCGGACATGGCAGCCTCACTTTCAAGATTGAAATCAATAGAACCTCACGAGAATTTGTTGCTCATTTTTTTTTCCCAAGGAAAAGAGTCGTAATTTTATTAAAAGGGGTATAAAATTACATTCGCAGATATATATTTGCTGTGTGGCTAGCATGTATATATATTGTCTGTTAGCATCTCATACAATTCTGTGAATCTTTAGTAAGTATACAAACTTCAATACAAAATATTACATATTATGTGTGGGCATCCGCCTCATCACTCGCTGTATATTAAAAAATAGTGAGTTTCAAAAATGGTATTTCGGTTATCAACATAGTATTCCTACTTATGTACTCAAAATTGGCTGCCATCTGTATGTCATTTATGCTTGTTCTTCCTGGAACGGCCTATGGAACTCAAAACTGCCAGCCTCATTATGTTCTGTGATATGCCAGCTTCCGAAAGCTAGGTGCGATGCTTCTTTGGAAAGCCTATCAGCCATGGCGTTCCTTTCCCTGTAAATGAGAGAGAGAGAGAAAGTGTCAAAAGTAGGAATGATCCTCAATATATCTGCTAGTAAGGGTCTAAGACTAGTTATGTGACAAATTTGTGTTTGCGTAGCCCACTTTATAACAGTCAGAGAGTCCCCAAAGGCTTGTAGATTGGTTACTCCTTTTTCTGTCGCGAATTGTAGAAGGAGTCTTAAGGCTTGTAGTTCGGCATAATTATTAGATCCAGGCCCCAACCCAGCTCGGAGGAGGAAGAAGTGTCATTCCGAAAGGTATATGCAGCCACCCCCCCCACAGTGGAGTTGATCACCCGAGGCCGCGCCATCAAAATATGCCCAGGGTCTCTCTTTATTGATTTGTTCCTCCTGAGAAGTTCGATTCGTGTCTCGTCCTGAGGGGTGTTTAAATTTTAAAAGTTCTGCAATACTTAAGGAAGAAGTGGCCACCCTTAGTGGAGATTGTGGAGCATCCCGAAAAATAGTATTATTCCTGGCTATCCAGATCCCCCAAGCTGTTAGTACTGGCAGTGCTTTTAAGTAATTTGGGGTTGTCGGTTTTAGCCAATCTTTTAAGTTGTTTCAAAGGTGTCTCCGTGCCAATTGCCGATGTCAGGATTTAAGGTGGAGGCTTCCGACCAGATAGAGCAAGTGAAGGGAAAGTGCATGAAAAGATGATCTATCGTTTCTTCTTGCGAATGATAGAGGGGGCACCAACTAGGCTCGTGAAAGAGATTCTTCTGTAGAATATCCCAGGTGGGGAATTTTTTTTCTAGGATAGACCAAACCAATAGCTTACCCTTGGCTGGGCATTGTAGCTTCCACAATTGTTTCCACCACCATTTTTCTTCTTGTTGTGCCTGTGTTATACTGAGTAGTACATAGCCTGCTTTAGGAGTGTATGTGCCTCACGGGTCTCCATCCCAGATGAGTTCATATGCTCCATCTGTTATACGTATGTTTTCCTTCCTTAGCGTGGTGAGATATTGGTCCTAGTAAAAAGTTTGGGGGACACTGAGTTCCAAGGTTCTCCCGGACTTCCATCCTTGTTGCCACAGGGTTGTGTGGGTGGGATCGACAAGTTGGGCAAGGTGGAAATATCTGTTGCTTTCAAGAGTTGTGCAAATGTCGTCTGGTAAAAAGTGTTCCCTCGTGCAATGTGCCCAAGGATCTCGTCCAATACAGAGGGAGTTTCTAGATCCTACTTGCCAAGCTAAGGAATTTCCCACCACATCAAAGGCCCATTGAACTGCCTTCCACATTACAGAAATCCCGACAGATCTGGTTCTAGGGCTCCAGATCCATTCGATTATAGAGAGTGGTGCCACATACTTTTGTTGTGTCACTTGGGTCCACATGCTTGTTGTTGTGATTAAACGCCAGGCAGATTTGGCTGCCAGAGCTTTTGAGAAGAGAAAGATGTTTTTGAGACCCCATCCACCCAAAGCCTTTGGTTTTGCGATTCTTTCCTAGCGTACCCAGGGCAAGACTCAGTGATCTGATTTCCCCCTCCACAAATAAGAGAAGCACATTTTTCTTTCTTTTTCAAGTATTCCCTTTGGAATCCAGGAGAGGGACATCTAGTAAACTGGAATTGCTTCCAGGACCGTCTTAATTAGTACCAGTCGGCCAGCCCTTAATAACCATTTGTGGCACCAAACTTTTAATCTTTTTTCCAGCTTTGCCAGGAGCCATAACCAATCATTCTTTCTATAATTGTTAGGCTTTAAGTGGAAACCGAGGTATTTGAGGCCTTCTTCCAGTTCCAGAGAATGAAAGGGAAAAAGGTCTAAATAGTATCAGATATCCTCATTCTCGAGACGAGAGAAGAGTATATTGGACTTCTGAGCATTGATGAGCATTCCAGTTGCTGATTTGAAGAGTGTGAGCCCCTTAGAAATTAGATCTGCATCCCTCTTCAATTCGTCACAAAGGATGAGTATGTCATCTACAAAGAGTAGGTGAGTAATAGCATGTCCAATTGAAATTTTTATACCATAGAACCGTCCGCCCAATCTTGCCTCTGACAAGAAGCGGCTTAAGCATTCCGCTACAAGAAGGAAAAGTAGGGGGGAGAGAGGGAAACCTTGCCGGAGTCCCCTCCTTGCTTGAAAAAAATATGTGGCGGAGCCATTTAGAAGTATGGAAAAGGAGACTGAGTTTAAGCAAGCCATAATCTAGTTGACAAAATCCAGGCCAAAGCCCAGGTGAATTAGAAGCATTATGATGTATAACCTATTGACCCTATCAAATGCTTTGGATAGGTCTATCTTAATCATTGCCGCTCTCATCTTCTTTAATTTGATGCTGTGTAGGCCTTCTTGTGCTACATCGATAGCCTCATGAATTTGTCTGCCTTCAAGGAATCCGAACTGCTCCCCCGAGATGTGTTTTGAGAGGATTGCCTTCAACCTTTTGCTGATAACTTTGGAAATGATCTTGTACAGGCAAGTGCAAAGTGATATGGGCCGAAAGTCTTCAAAGGAGGTTGGGTTATCAGATTTAGGTATAAGTGCTATAAAAGTAGCATTGATAGGACTATGTATGTGGCCCATTTCCATCGATTCCTCAATTACCTTCAGAAGTTCAGGTCCAAGTACATCAAAACATCCCAGGTAGAATTCAATTGGCCACCCATCAGGACCAGGGCTCTTTCCTTTCTGGAACGTTTTTAGTACTTCTAGCAGCTCTTTTTCAGTGACTGGGCTCTATAGTTGTGCAGCTGCATCATCTTATACGAATCTGGGAAAGAACTGTGCCACTTTTATAATATCTACTATGGAGGTCTCCTCCTGAGCTTTGTAGAGAGTCTTAAAGTGATTAATGCCCAGGTCGGCTAGATCGTTGTATTTGGTTATTTCCTCCCCTCTCTGATTCTAAAGGCTCCAGATTGTGTTGGCCAACTTCCTACCTTTGGCAAAATCCTGAAAGAATTTTGTCTTTTCATCTCCGCAGGTAAGCCAAAGGGCTTGACTCTTTAGTCTCCACTGTGCTTCTCGCGCAGCCAGAATGACCCTGCGGATTTTTTCTAATCCAAAGAGGAGATCTTTTGTGTCCTGACTAAGGTATCCCTGACCGGTCCCATCTTGTAGTTCGTTGAGTTTCTGTTCTATATCCTTTAGAGACTAATCATCCTTTTGTTTTTTTTCTTTGGCCCACTGCTTGGTTGCTAACTTGAGTCCCTTTAGGTTTTCGACAAAATGTACAGCTGCTGGGGTCTGGGAAGGTTCTGAATAATTAACCCATTTCTCCTTTACTAGTTCCAGGAAGGTTGGATCAGTTAACCAACCCTCAAAGAATTTGAAGGGGCTGAACGACCTTCTAGTAGAGTTCCCAAATTCAAACAATATCGGATGGTGATCAGATTCTCCCCCAAAAGTTACCCATTGTCGAACTAGTGTAGACGAATCCAGAAGATCATCTGTGAGAAGGAATCTATCCAATCGTTTGGCCACTCTGTCTGGTCCTACCCGTTTGTTGCACCAGGTAGGGGAGAGTTTTTGTGGTTCTACATCCACCAGCCCCCACTGGTCCAGGTAATTGAGGAAGTAACTGTTTAAGGGATCTGGTGCGGCCTGAGGGACCCATACCTCCGAGGTGCCTAAGGAGAAATTTAGGTCGCCATCCAAGATGAAGTCCTTTTTTTGAAACCATTCTCATTCAGTTAGGGAGTTCCAGTAGAGTTGCCTATCCTGGTGTGGTCAATATATATTAATGACAGTGAGTGACTGACCCAGGTCAGTAGAGAAGAAAGTAAGGCCGATCCCCGAGGAGAAGCCCCAATCATTTTCCAGTTTACATTTCCTTTGCTTCCAACCAGTGGCCAACCCCCCAGAACGTCCTCGAGCATCAACTGCTATGAACGACCATCCCGGGAGTAAGGATTCAAGGGTCTTGACTACGGTGATGTTTTCCTCGAGTGTTTCCTGAAGAAGTAAGATATCCAGTAGGTGGAGGTCAACCAATCTTCGTAAGGACGATTTTTTAATGGGGTTCGCCAATCCCCAACAGTTGAAAGAGAGGAGTTTCATGAGGTAACTCCGTCCAGGGGTGGCTTTGCTCTAAGCGCCCATTCAATCGAAGATTGCTTGCCAGATGCCGAGTTGATTCTTTCTCTGTCTTGTGCTAGGTATAAGTGTGATTTGTAGCCTCTACCTTTTCCCAACGAGTGTGTCTAAGAGAGTGAGACTAGTCCCCTGCCTAAAGCCCAAGTAGTACCACTTTCCTGGGGGGCCTCTTTGATCACAGATATACTCCTAAGGTGATATCGTACCCTGTTGTCTTCTGAAGAGGAGTCCAGAGAGGTCGAGGGAGAGGTAGGGGTAAAGGGGAGAGAGGAGGGTAAAAAGGGTACCCGAGAGGATGAGGAGAGGGGAGCAGTGAAGATAGGGGGGTAACTGCAGTAGGTGGAGGAGGAGTGCCAGTGGAGGGTAGAGGGTCAGTCAGTAGGGAGGGGCCCAAGTCCCCCAAGTTTAGGGAAGGTGTGACCAATGAGGGTGCATAGACCGACGAAGTGGAAGAGAGTGAGCAATGTAAGGGGGCCAGACTGCTACAGGAGAGGGACTTCCCACCTGTAATAACAACAGACTCAGAAAAAACAAAAGGAATAGCGGAAACCAAAGAAGTATGTGAAGTAGCCAAAGTTGTCATACCCGATAAAGCGTGTTCGCGTCGAAGAAGATGCTCCAGAGAAGGTGAGGAGAGGGGGGAAGTGGTTGGAAGTGCGTGCGGCCCCGAGCCCTGGTTGTGTTCACTGGCCGGTTCCTGTCTGTCTGAGCTTCATTCTCCCAAGGTCTGTTGTGCCTGGCTGTTGTTGTCCCCTACTGCCTGCTGGGCTTCCCACTTTTTCTGCGAGGGAGAGTTGGGGGAGCTAAACCCCTTTGTCTTCCGGGTTTCTCCTTTGGAGTTGAGTGGGCAGTGCGCCACCCCATGTCCATATACATGACATCTATGGCAACAAAAGGGGATTCCCTCGTAATCCAAGGTCTGTACAAATTCCCCCGCGGTCGATTGAACAAGGAGCTCCTGATATAAACCCTTCTGCAGATTGTTTTGTACTAATATGTGAGCCACAATCATGATCCCGGTGTTTTCAAAAGACATGTCGGCCTCAAGGTAGCAGCCCAGAAGATTTCCAATTGCTTCAAAATGATGGGGGTTCCAAAACTGCATCGGAAGGCCCGGAAGTCTTACCCAAATGGGTTCCTCGTCTACCTGCTCACGTTTTGCATCAGAGGTGGGCATCCATCGTTTGAGGAGGGTCGGGGTAGCAACAATGCTCCAAACCTTTTTAAGTGCCCAATCCACCTCAGTTGAAGAAGAAAATACAAATGCAAACCACCCCTTGGTGAGTAACCTGATATGGGGCATCTTGGTGAGCTCTGGGAGCCAGTAAGTGTGAAGCCAACTTTTGAGGTATGCCATGCCCAGTTTTTTCCCTCTGATCCGGCCCACCACTGCACGTTCTGAGAAGTCTAGGACCCTATCCATAGCCACGTCCTCCCCGAAAGCGAGTCGCCCTATACCCGATCTTTCCTTTGTACACCAGATAACTTTCGTCGGTCGGATGTGTGTTGTGAGGGTGTTCCCCCTTTTGGATGGAGGGGGAGTTCTTTTCGAGAGCAGAGGGAGAGGCCGACGGCCGGTCTGACCATATAGTAGGTTTGGCTGTTCCGCTTTCCAGCCCGATAATCAGAGCATCCAAATGATCGGTAACCTCCAAGAAATCCGAGGGAGAGAAGTCCTATGTGGCTGTGAGATTCACTGTAGTCCCAATTTGTGGCTCGAAACCCTAGGGATCAATGAAATCTGTGAAGGAGTCACTAATACCCAATGAATATTCCCCGACCGAAAGACCCAAGCTACCTCCAAATATGATGGCTGGTTCGGAGTCGAAAGGAAGACTCCCACCCTAGACTTCAGGCAAGATTGTTCTAGTATGCTGTTAGTCAAGCGGGGTTATCGGACCTAGCCAGTCCACCGCCGAGAAATCCAAGCCTCCAAATACCTCACCGCATGTCTGTAGACCTGCTCTGTCGCCCATCATAGCGGGCCCTGTGGAGTTAAGGGAAGTGCCCACCTGTCGTTTGTCAGAGGTCAGCTGGGTGTCTGTGTAAAGGAGGGGTGCCCTATAGCTACCAAGAAGGAGCTAGGGTTCTTGTCTTGTAGTGTCTACAAGCTTCGGAAAGCCTGTAACCGCGTCCTAATACAACAACATCTTGATATCGAGGGAGTAGGTGCGCGGATCTAGAAAAATGCGGTCAGCGAGAATTTGTTGCTCATATATTCATATCCTGCAATATCACCTCCATCACTACAAGACCCTTCTTCATCACATTCAGAAGAATCACATGGCCTAAATGTCTCAGAACTACTTAAAGAAATCGTAGACATCGCTGCAGAACTTAATCAGCTTTTCAAAAAAACAAAGGCAATCAGATTGTTGTTTGTATTGTTGTTCCTCCCTTAGACATGACGAGTTCTCAGCCTGCAAAACACCAAATTGAAGGAGGATTCCACATGGCATATAAACGCAGCAACATACATGTTAAAAAGTGCATTGGCATAGCTCCAATCGAAGGCCCACAAAACTCAAAGACACACTGTATCATATATATATATAGAAACAAGGATCCTTCTAATGGCAGAAAAAAAGCGTTACAGACCATAAAATATCGCTGCCAGCAGCACGGTCAACCAAGGAAAGCCCGAAACCATCGGTATTTGAAAATATGCTCTGGAAGCCTCCAAAATATCTACCACCACCCCTCGAAATATCTTCTATGTTATAACAGTTTAAAGCAAAAGAATCAATGCACCTAATATCTGCATTTACGTACAGATTTGGAATTCCCTTCCTCTACATTATGGCCTTAATCGTAGGCTGTATCTCCAAAATATCCTGATTTTCTGGTGGAAATTGGTAATTGGGATGATAATATCTGCCACAGTTACCACTCAAAATATATATGGACCCGATCACGCTCACCCTACAGGAATCAGAGATATCATAGTCACAGATATCATAATTACTAGCACAGCAGTAAAGTGGTTGGTGAACGCCCAAAGTTATTTGGACGGACAACATTCTGGTGAATTGAAATGCACGGACAGCTGAAACGTATATAGAACTGAGGAAATCCAAAAGTTAATCTTAAATGTGGTAATTCCAAAGGTTAATCAGTTAAACGTGGAAATCATATGGTGGTACAGTAATTTCTTAATATGATTAGGTTCGAAAGAAATAATGGTTACGACAATTCATTATAGCTTAATAAAATAACAATAAAAATCGAAAATAATAAAATAACAACAAAATTCGATGATAACAACAAATTTCGAGATGAAAATGAAATTCAAATATTCAAAATCTAAATAAAAATCGAAATGAAGATGAAATTGAAGGATTTGCCTGATTCAAATGTAATACTGGTTAATACGAGTGCCTGTGTCCACTATCTTTATAGAGATGGGTACAGAGAATGTGCATACAAATCCATATAAATAAGAAATATACAGATGTCAAAATTTGAAAATTGGTAGTCTAAGATTCCTACACACGTACCACACTTATCAAAAGACCTGTTCATGACTCTCCGTTTGAACGCTACAAGATACTCGAACCTATGAAAATTCCCTGTTATGGCTTCTTGCATCATTTTTACGCTCACTACCCACACTTGCAACTTCAAATATTCTTACGAACGGATCGATAATTTTAATTCTCCTGCTAATATTCGATTTTGAAGTGTCCGGTTGATAATCTGCGACAGTCCGAGTCCCTATGAATGATCTCACAACAAACAAGCTTCCCCCGCTGAGAACGATGGCGTCGCTGCCGAGCAAGACGCACATTCTGAGGCAAATGTCGAAGTCAAGCACACGAAATTACAGGCAAGGAAGAAGCATATTATTTTCTGAAGCAACCAACCTTAGTATTTCCCGGCGCCGGAAACCAGACCATATTTGTGAGTACC
>JASDQU010100259.1:108814-130695 GCA_032191745.1 Picea mariana | reverse complement strand
GATTGAACAAGGAGCTCCTGATATAAACCCTTCTGCAGATTGTTTTGTACTAATATGTGAGCCACAATCATGATCCCGGTGTTTTCAAAAGACATGTCGGCCTCAAGGTAGCAGCCCAGAAGATTTCCAATTGCTTCAAAATGATGGGGGTTCCAAAACTGCATCGGAAGGCCCGGAAGTCTTACCCAAATGGGTTCCTCGTCTACCTGCTCACGTTTTGCATCAGAGGTGGGCATCCATCGTTTGAGGAGGGTCGGGGTAGCAACAATGCTCCAAACCTTTTTAAGTGCCCAATCCACCTCAGTTGAAGAAGAAAATACAAATGCAAACCACCCCTTGGTGAGTAACCTGATATGGGGCATCTTGGTGAGCTCTGGGAGCCAGTAAGTGTGAAGCCAACTTTTGAGGTATGCCATGCCCAGTTTTTTCCCTCTGATCCGGCCCACCACTGCACGTTCTGAGAAGTCTAGGACCCTATCCATAGCCACGTCCTCCCCGAAAGCGAGTCGCCCTATACCCGATCTTTCCTTTGTACACCAGATAACTTTCGTCGGTCGGATGTGTGTTGTGAGGGTGTTCCCCCTTTTGGATGGAGGGGGAGTTCTTTTCGAGAGCAGAGGGAGAGGCCGACGGCCGGTCTGACCATATAGTAGGTTTGGCTGTTCCGCTTTCCAGCCCGATAATCAGAGCATCCAAATGATCGGTAACCTCCAAGAAATCCGAGGGAGAGAAGTCCTATGTGGCTGTGAGATTCACTGTAGTCCCAATTTGTGGCTCGAAACCCTAGGGATCAATGAAATCTGTGAAGGAGTCACTAATACCCAATGAATATTCCCCGACCGAAAGACCCAAGCTACCTCCAAATATGATGGCTGGTTCGGAGTCGAAAGGAAGACTCCCACCCTAGACTTCAGGCAAGATTGTTCTAGTATGCTGTTAGTCAAGCGGGGTTATCGGACCTAGCCAGTCCACCGCCGAGAAATCCAAGCCTCCAAATACCTCACCGCATGTCTGTAGACCTGCTCTGTCGCCCATCATAGCGGGCCCTGTGGAGTTAAGGGAAGTGCCCACCTGTCGTTTGTCAGAGGTCAGCTGGGTGTCTGTGTAAAGGAGGGGTGCCCTATAGCTACCAAGAAGGAGCTAGGGTTCTTGTCTTGTAGTGTCTACAAGCTTCGGAAAGCCTGTAACCGCGTCCTAATACAACAACATCTTGATATCGAGGGAGTAGGTGCGCGGATCTAGAAAAATGCGGTCAGCGAGAATTTGTTGCTCATATATTCATATCCTGCAATATCACCTCCATCACTACAAGACCCTTCTTCATCACATTCAGAAGAATCACATGGCCTAAATGTCTCAGAACTACTTAAAGAAATCGTAGACATCGCTGCAGAACTTAATCAGCTTTTCAAAAAAACAAAGGCAATCAGATTGTTGTTTGTATTGTTGTTCCTCCCTTAGACATGACGAGTTCTCAGCCTGCAAAACACCAAATTGAAGGAGGATTCCACATGGCATATAAACGCAGCAACATACATGTTAAAAAGTGCATTGGCATAGCTCCAATCGAAGGCCCACAAAACTCAAAGACACACTGTATCATATATATATATAGAAACAAGGATCCTTCTAATGGCAGAAAAAAAGCGTTACAGACCATAAAATATCGCTGCCAGCAGCACGGTCAACCAAGGAAAGCCCGAAACCATCGGTATTTGAAAATATGCTCTGGAAGCCTCCAAAATATCTACCACCACCCCTCGAAATATCTTCTATGTTATAACAGTTTAAAGCAAAAGAATCAATGCACCTAATATCTGCATTTACGTACAGATTTGGAATTCCCTTCCTCTACATTATGGCCTTAATCGTAGGCTGTATCTCCAAAATATCCTGATTTTCTGGTGGAAATTGGTAATTGGGATGATAATATCTGCCACAGTTACCACTCAAAATATATATGGACCCGATCACGCTCACCCTACAGGAATCAGAGATATCATAGTCACAGATATCATAATTACTAGCACAGCAGTAAAGTGGTTGGTGAACGCCCAAAGTTATTTGGACGGACAACATTCTGGTGAATTGAAATGCACGGACAGCTGAAACGTATATAGAACTGAGGAAATCCAAAAGTTAATCTTAAATGTGGTAATTCCAAAGGTTAATCAGTTAAACGTGGAAATCATATGGTGGTACAGTAATTTCTTAATATGATTAGGTTCGAAAGAAATAATGGTTACGACAATTCATTATAGCTTAATAAAATAACAATAAAAATCGAAAATAATAAAATAACAACAAAATTCGATGATAACAACAAATTTCGAGATGAAAATGAAATTCAAATATTCAAAATCTAAATAAAAATCGAAATGAAGATGAAATTGAAGGATTTGCCTGATTCAAATGTAATACTGGTTAATACGAGTGCCTGTGTCCACTATCTTTATAGAGATGGGTACAGAGAATGTGCATACAAATCCATATAAATAAGAAATATACAGATGTCAAAATTTGAAAATTGGTAGTCTAAGATTCCTACACACGTACCACACTTATCAAAAGACCTGTTCATGACTCTCCGTTTGAACGCTACAAGATACTCGAACCTATGAAAATTCCCTGTTATGGCTTCTTGCATCATTTTTACGCTCACTACCCACACTTGCAACTTCAAATATTCTTACGAACGGATCGATAATTTTAATTCTCCTGCTAATATTCGATTTTGAAGTGTCCGGTTGATAATCTGCGACAGTCCGAGTCCCTATGAATGATCTCACAACAAACAAGCTTCCCCCGCTGAGAACGATGGCGTCGCTGCCGAGCAAGACGCACATTCTGAGGCAAATGTCGAAGTCAAGCACACGAAATTACAGGCAAGGAAGAAGCATATTATTTTCTGAAGCAACCAACCTTAGTATTTCCCGGCGCCGGAAACCAGACCATATTTGTGAGTACCCTGTCGTTCCCCGTTGCTGCAATTCCTCCTTTTCCGTTCATTTCTCGGCAGAAAACCCTAAGCCTCGCATCAAAGCCTCGGTAGACCATAATCCCGCCATTCCGAACCCGAGACCACCCTCGATTCCACCGGAAATCATTCCAAATTACCCTCATGACCCCCGAATTCCGCAGAATCCTGATCCGTTGCCGCAGAATTCTACTTACAGATTTCTATAGGTCACCTCACCCAGTCACTAGAGCCAAGAACTACAAATACAGGGATGCTGTGAAGGCCATTCCTGACTCGCGACGTTCATTGCAAGGCTCTGATTCAGGGTCATACAACAATCTTCTCTCCAACAAGAGGAGATCCTGGATTACAAGAGGAGATCCTGGATTATAGAGACAGATAAATGGATGGCTGAAAGCATTCTCTCGACATAAGGCATAAACAAGATTATAGTATACTTGCAACAAGTCTCTAAAACCGTGAACCTTAATGAAACCGTGAACCGTAATGAATCATGTTCCTCTTTCAGTCTTTGTAGCTTGCACTACATTCAAACTCTAATCCACTTTGGATGCAACTGTGACCAGTGTTGCAAACTCTAATCCACTTTGGGTGCAGTTGTGACCAGTGTTGCAGACATAGAGTCGATGAAGTAGCAGTGTGGAGTCTGTGAAGTGAGAGCACATACATGGCATGGCTATGGAAGAAGAAGTGATGTACATCAAATTTTTAATATATATGGCAGGTTCTAGTTAGTGGAAGACAGACGACGAAAAATCGAGAGAGAACTGCCCCTAAAAAAATGCCCCCTAAAAAATGTCTTTGGCGTAAAAAATGTGCAACCAACAAAAAAAATAATAGGCTCAGTACATGGTTTTATGGAAAAGGTTGAAAATCAAGAATAAAATGTGGTATTATGTCTAGGGACAAATAGGATCCATTAGATAAATTATCCAACTTTGACTAATTAAATCAAGGATAAAAGATGGTAGTATGTCTAGGGACTAATTGGATCCATTAGATAAATTATTGACTAATTTGTGTGATTGTTGAAGAGTTGTTGAAGTTGATGATACCTAAAAATTAATGTCACGAGAATAAGAGGTTGGAAGATGAAAAAAAGTAAAAAACAAAATCTTGTACAATAATCCAAAATTTGACAACACTTCCACATTCACAAAAAATGGGTGTATGAGGGTACTATACACACCAAAATTTTTCCAATTTGAAGCTAGCTTTGGGGTGTAAGTATCAATGTTGATCAATAACATTCTCCCTCACTTTGATTCAACATCACTTAGGGGCTCATGCAATTTATAGGTCCCCATTGCTTGTGATTGTCTTTGTGATTTCTTAAATGTAGGTTTACTAAAACCCAAATAACATACCCCTTGTTGAGGAATATTTCTATAATAATATTGTAAAATCAAGCAAACCATGTATGCATATGATAATTCCACAGTAACAAATGCTGTGAAACATGGGTGGTTTATGAAGTACTAATACACCAAAAGATTTGCCAATCTCTAAGTTGGATTTGGAGTGAAAGTGTCTTGTACCTTACCACAACATCTTTATTGAGCACTGAGCTATATGAACATGAGATATTTTGTATGCATGCTCATTGTAACATCCCCAATTTTAATCCTCACAAATTATAATGTAATTGTATAAATGCGATTTATTCTGGTGAGTCGATATGTTTTGGGGCAAATAGCCTGTACAGGTTGATATGGCCAAGGGTCGAGCTATGCAAAAATGTACATTCAAATCTTTAATCAAAATAAATCGTTGGCTACGATACAAGAGGGATGATAACGATGGGAGGCTATGCTTCCACAAAGAGGGGGCTAAAGTGGGGGTCCAAATGGTTACCCATTTATATTAATCCAAGACATTCCATATTAATGTTTATGTTCTTACAATTATGGAAAGATCTATTTGAATGATGTGGTGGGTGGAAAAAGCCTTCTCACTAATTTATGACATCATGTGTTAAGTACAACTACTTTTTGGGAAATGCGAGTCAAATCTTGCATGAGAGAAAAGGAAATTCGAGTGGTTTTTGGGGATAATTTTTACATGTTGATTTTTGGCAGCAAGAGTAGAGCTTGGTGTTGGGAAAGAGCACAAGCCATGTTGGGTTTGAGAACAAGATTATTGGGTTGAGTTTTTATGTTGAAAATGAGGCATATGTGCTTGTAAGTGGGACCGTTTTTTGTTGAGGAAAATTCTCAAGAACCTTGAGAACGCTGTAGTGAACATTCCTGGAACACATGATAATTCATGGAGTCCCCAACTAAGATATTTCCTTACAATCCATGTACATTGGAGCCCTAGAGGGAAGTGGGAAGGCCCAAGGGATTGCATGGCTGAGAGGGGGGATCCCATTCCTTGGGTTGTGAAGGTTGAGGGAAAAGAAAGACGATAAATTGGAATTGCTGTTGGAATAGAAACATGAGAATTGGGCTGCTGAGTATGTGAACAATGGACAAAAGAGCTAGACCTGCTTGGAATCATAGCCTCAACTTGGAGGTGGCTTGTTGTTGAGAGAAAACAAATAGCAAGCCTATGGTTGGGAGAAACATCCTTTGTACACAACCAATTGGTTTCCTCAATAAAAGATAAGTTTTTTGTTATGTTTGCTATGGTTTATTTCCAATATGTAATGTTTATTTGAATGCTGTTGAGTATGTGTAAATACCATGCATTCATGAGTTTTTATTATGTTGTTAGATGCATGAGGTAATTTTATGTGCCTGTTGCACGTGTTAATTTTATTTTCTTTAGGGAATTTTAAATCCATTTTAGCAAGTGGGTCTATTACACTCATGATTTTGTGATAATTATGTTTTACTTCTAGGCCTTTATAGTCTCATATTCTAATTTGAAAAATGCAACTTTTTGTAGCGACTTCAACTTTAAGTGAGGTGTTTTACCTTTTTTTTTATCAATACAATCAAACAATTTATTTGAATATTTTTTTCTCCATAACCTAGATTTTGTAAGTGCAATCCACCCTTGGCTCTGCAAGCACCCCCATTGTTTTCTTTGTGTTCCATTTTGGGTAGGGAAACGCTACAAGTTGATATCGAAGTTTTAAGAAACCCACCAGATGCTTCGCCTCATTCTAAGGATGGTACCTACAGTAAATCGGATTTTTCAGAAGCTCGAAGCTTTGTCAACATAGGGATCAAGGCCATTACAATAATATGCTCATTAAGAGCTCAACATGTCATTTAAGGGAACTAAACCTAGGTGGGGAGGATAAAAATGTTCAGGGAAGCACTATTAGTGACGGGAGGAACAATTCTGTTGTTCCTGATATTGGAGCCAAAGAAGAAAAAACTCCTATAGTCTTCGGAGAAAAGTCTATGTTGTGGAATCAAAGACTGAGGAATATCAAAGACAACGGCCTTTGAGCACTACACGGTAAAGTTATGGTTGAAGGTATGTTCGACTTCTCTCTTGATTTTGATTTTAGTGAACATTATTTATATGGGAAGCAAAATCGTGTAAGATTCTCTTATAGAGCTATGAGATTAGAGGAGATTTTACAATTGGTGCGCAATGATGTGTTTGGACCTGTGTCGGTTCCATCACTGGGAAAATCTGCATACTATGTCTCATTTATAGATGACTTCTAGAGGAATACATGGATTTATTTCCTTAGGAATAAATTTGACGTCTTTGACAAATTCAAAGAGTTTAAGGCTCTCGTGGAGATTCCGATAGAGAAGAGAAATAAGGTGATGAGGATGGATAATGATGGAGAATTCTGCATAAATGAATTCAAAGAATTCTATAAGAAGTGCGGTATAACAAGGTAGATGACTACTCTATGCACACTTCAACAGAATGGAGTTGTAGAAAGGATGAACAAGACGTTAATGGAAAAATCAAGGAGCATGCTCAGTGGTGTAGGGTTAGGACATGAATTCTAGGCAGAGGTAGTGGGTGTTGCATGTTACCTGGTAAATCAATCACCCTCATCAACGTTGGACGAAAAAGACTCCACACAAGGCATGGAATGGTAAGAAACCCTCTCTTACACATTTCAGGGCATTTGGTTGTGATGCCTATGTTCACGTTCCAAAGGAAAACACGAGTAAGTTGGATAAAAATGTTGAAAATTGTATATTTATTGGGTATAAAGATGGTTTGAAAGGTTATAAGCTTTGGAACCCATAAACTAAGAAGGTGGTGTATAGTCGAGATGTGGTATTTAGAGAAATTAAAGGTGTTTTCAAAAGGTTGGAAGAACTAGATAAAATAGAGTTTGAGTTGAAGGATAATGAATTACACTCTACATAAGAACATGCATAAGAAGAAGAATATCCTCATACTCCAGTATTGAGGAGATCGGTTCGGGAAAGAATACAACCATAAAGGTATACTCCACCCGATTTTTGTTCAATTTTTTCTTTGTTTATTATGGATGATATTATTAGAACTGTTAGGGAGGAAATGGATTCAAAGGATGGAAAACTCTGGAAAAAGGCCATGGTTGAAGAAATGGCAGCCTTTGACAAGAATGCGGCTTTGGATCTAGTGGAGTTGCTGATTGGAAGAAATCCCATTGGCAACAAATGGGTGTTTATGAAGAATTTGAACGTAGAAGGTAAAGTGGAGAAATACAAAGCTCGGTTAGTAGCAAAAGATTATTCCTAGGTAGAGAGAATTGACTTTGGTGAGGTTTTTTCTCTTGTTTCCAAGTTAACTTCAATTGGATTTCTTTTATATGTTGTTGTTTCTTTTGATTTTGAAGTAGAACATATGGACGTGAAGACAACATTCCTACATGAGGATCTGGAAGAAGAAATCTACATGAAGAAACTAGAAGGATTTACTGTGAAGCGAAAGAAAGAGTTGGTATGCTAGCTGAAAAAGGTCCATGTATGGGTTAAACAAATCACCAAGGATGTGGTATAAAAAATTTGATACTTATATGTTGGGACTTGGATCCACATGGAGCAAAGATGGTCACTGTGTGTATTTCAAATTAATTGGTGATCATCTTATTTATTTGGTCTTGTATGTGGATGATATGTTGTTGATAGGAAACGGGAAGGAGATTATCGAGGATGTGAAAAATCATTTGTCCTCTAAATTTGACACGAAGGATCTTGGTGCCACACATTTCGTGCTGGGCATGGAAATTAAAGAGATTGGGTAGACAAAAAACTTTGGTAAAATAAGAGGAAATATGTCGAGACAATATTGTAGAGGTTTAATATGCAGGAATGTAAAGGATAAGGGTTCCTATTCTTGTAGGTGTAAAGTTATATGTGGATTAGTGTCCAAAGACAAAAGCATATGAAGATGACATGTCCTGTGTTCCATATGCTAGTGTGGTTGGTAGTTTGATGTATGCAATGGTTTATACTAGACTGGACATCGCAACACATTTAGTGGGAGTTTTGAGCATGTATATGTCAAAATCGAGGAAGGAGCATTGGGAAACAACAAACAAGGTTTTCAGGTATTTTCATGGTACTCCTAGTTATGGATTGTGATACCAAGGAAGTCTAGGATTGGATAGAGTTTTGGACTTACATGGTTTTGTTGATGCATACTGGGATGGAGATATGGATCCAATATATACAAGTGGGTATGTGTTTAACCTTTTTTGAGGAGCAATCAGTTGGATGAGAAAAAGGTAGGTTGTAGTGGCACTCTCAACTATAGAAGATGAATACATGACAACCACTCATGCAAGCAAAGAAGAAATATGGTTACAAAGATTGTGTTAAGGTATTGGGTTGGTACAACAAGTTGTAAGGATAGATTGTGATAGTTAGAGTGTGATATTCCCAACGAAGAACTCAACTTATCATTCATAGACAAAGCATATTGATGTTCACTATCAGTTTGTGAGAGACATGGTTGGAGAGAAGAAATTGTTATTGATGAAGGTAGACACTTTTAGGAATGTTGTAGATTTGTTGAAAAAGTCCGTGAGCAATGATAAGTTCTCCTGATGTAGAGAAACAATTGGCATTGCTACCTTAGATTGTTGACTATGTAATCATGTAACCCCTTGTATGCAAAGAAAACAAGTGAGAGAATGTAGGCTTTGTGTTATATTCTTTGCACAACCAACCCCATGAGTTGTGTTGCACTAGGTGTATGGGGGAGGGGGGTCACCTGCGGGCATAGCCCCCAAAATTTTTTTTTTGGCGGTTTTTTGCATATGTTTTTAGAAGTTTTTCGGCACATGGTTTTTGCCGATGTATTTCTAGTTCTAGTTAAGGAATTAGGGTTTTTGACTAATTCGAGTCAATGGATTAGGGGTTTTGGATGCCGTGGGATCATATATATATATATATATATATATATATATTTTATTGTATTGTAAACAATGAAGAGAATGATTAATAAAGAATTAGAGGTGCGACTCTAAATAGGTCGTTGGTTTTCCTAGTTTGGTTTTGAGGGTAAAATCTCTCTCTCTCTCTCTCTCTCTCTCTCTCTTTGTGCCATTGCATATTTTCTATTTTTTATTAAGAATCCATGTGCAGTAATTTATTGTATAAGGTTAAAATCTACAATTAAAACATTGAGATTGATCAAATGCATCCCTAAATTCAAAAACCTCCCTTGGGTCAACAAGAACTAGGTATTCAACTCATGTGCATACGGATTGTACCTCATCCATGTTTTCAAATTGTGAATATGCAAGTGGTGTGTCTTTCTAATTTGAAATTTCTCTTGGCTTTTGTGGGCCTATTAAGATATTTCCATTCAATTTAAATGTATAACCATTGTCAACGAAGATTTTCCTCCTCAATCAACCTCAAATGGTACTTTGTGTTGTTATGATAACATAATCATGTAGATCATCCCATGACATTATGATTTCCCTAGTACCTCCATAATTTTCACTGTTATATTCATATCTAACCATGGATTCTTCATTAAGATCAACATGATTAGATCCCATCTTTTTGTGATTTAAAGGGGTTTCATATAAATCAACAATACATTCATGATCAATTGGAATGGAAACATCCTTAGGCATGCTTCTTTTGCATTTCTCTTGTTGCTTTTTTTTTGAACAAGAGTTGCAACATTACTTGCACCAATGCCAACATCACGCTCATTTTCATGTTACTAAAGGTTTAAACGGGACCTTCTCACCTTTCTAGCCTTATAAGGCTCTTGGGTTTCCTTTCTTCTCTATTGTTTATATGTCTCTTCCTCTATAGTTTGAACCTTTGGTACTCTTTTTTGAACTTTTTCTTACTTTTTGTGCCTTATATATATGAAAGACACCGATGACATCCATGAAATTTTCCTCTATAATATAAATCCCCCCCAACATACATATTGAAAGTGACATACCATAATCCCGTAAAAATAAAATATTTAACATTTTGGTATTAAATATGCTAGAAATAATATCTTGAAATTTACAATAATATATAAAAACCTAAAAAAGAACAAAAAAACTAACTTTCCCGTCCTCATTGTATTTCACAATAGATGCACATAGTTTTTCAAAACCTTGTTGTCTGTTACAATTGCTTGGATTGAAACTATATTTAGATTTCACATATCTCTAGACTTATTACAAGTGCATATACAATCTTTGTGTTGAATGCCACATATATATCTCGTAACAAGCCAAATGTTTGATAATTCGATTGAATGTTTTTAAATTCAACACAATACAAAAATATACTTTCTCCATTAACACTTTCTTTTATACTACAAATACCATAATGGTCCATTTTGTTTTCCCTTTTAGCGGATTTCCAATCTTTAGTATCCTTTATAATTTTTTAGAGCTCAATTTAATGGACCTTAAACAATAAGTGTTTGTTTTTTGTTTACTAACAATATTAAAAACACCAACTGTAGTTTTGGAGCTGTTATTGCAGATTTTGATCCAAAGACATTCATAAATAACCTCTTTGATGCCAATTTCTCCAAATGAAACACAAAATATAATTTAATTTTTTAATAGAAATAAATTTTATACAAACTCATAAACAATCAAAACGAACAAAATCACTTAAATGATAATAATAAAAACATTAAAAAGCATATATAAATCAACATTGGAACAATTGATATTTAAATGTTATTATAAAAAATTATTAAAGAAAACTTGTTTAAAACCAATCATTTTAAAAAGTTCATTATTAAAATAAAAAAAAGGATATAGAACAAACTAAACAACAAATTCAAAAACAAGAAAAACAAATAAAAAAGGAGGTAAAAAACTATAATAGAAAGAAATTTTTTTGGGAATTTTATTTAAAAAATATTTTTTTAAAAAAAATAAGTAAAGTAGTAGCAATAAAAATAAAAAACTAAAAAAAATAAAAACAATTCACCAAGATGGGGTGTTTGGGAAGTGATTTCACACCCCTGTCATGCCATTAGCTAGTAGCTATGATATCTACCCAATGATAAAAGGAGGCACATACCACATGCATATGGTTAATGTGGAGGAGGAGGAGGACACTCATCACCTGGTTAGGGAGGAGTACATTGGTCAACATGCATCACTTGTATACATTCGTTACTTGAGGATATAGTACAATACCCAAATATGAACTCTTAGGGCCATGATATTTCTAGCATGTTGTAAAATCATAGCTTGCAAGGGCACGCCATTGAGCTCAAGGATATGGGGTGTTGGAATCATTGTCATTGATGTCAAAGGATTAATGTCGTCATTGGTGTCATATTAGGACTTTACAAATACACACAACTTTTCCAAGATTGATTTATATATAGGTTTACAAGTATATTAGAAAAGGGGTGCACATGAAAGAGTAAAAAATGAAATGGTGGTTTCAAACCCATGGATTTGGAAGCCCATGTATTTGCCCATGGTTTTTGGAAAAGTGAAATAAAAAAAAAGAATTAATTATTTAACTAATATGTGTCGTGTCTTTTTGAATTAACATGTCCATTAATGAAGGGTTATGATAAAGTATAAAAAGAGAAATTATCGAGAGAAAGTGTGGGTGAAAAATGTAATAACATTTGAAAGAGTGGATGAGCAAAGATTGAATATCATTCCAAAATGGAAGAGTTGCAAAATCAATTTCAGGTCAGCTTGAAATTTTCACGATAACTTTATTTTTTGGGGTGTTTCAGACTATATAATTTTGAGGAGATGGAGGCGATATCTTTGGATACATGTGATCAAAATTTCAAACATTTGTTTACTATACTTTCAGAGATATGCCCTATGGAAGTTAGGGTTCCTGAATGCTCCTGAAATCAGTTTCAAATAGGCCAGTTTATCATTTTCGCTATAACTTATTCTCTGGGATGTTTCAGACCGTGAAATTTTGAAGGATCTGAGAAGACATACAAAACTAACTTAGGTAAAAAATTTAGAATTTTTTTTCGCTACACCTTCTAATATATACCCTATGGAATTTAGGGTTTCTGAATGGTCCTGAAATCAGTTTCAAACAGGTCAGTTTGACATTTTCTCTATAATTTTTTTCTAGGACTTTTCAGACTGTGAAATTTTCAATGATCCGAGGAGACATACCAAATTACCTTAGGTAAAAATTTCAGAATCAGATTTGAAAAATTGGATACATGGCATGTTGTACAAGTTTGTTCTTGGGAAGAGGCCAAAAATACCAAGCTTTGGGAAAGTTACCATAAATTTCATTTGAAAATTCAAATTTTGATAAGATCTAGTGAAGGAAGAAGTAGCAATAGACTCAATGAAGGTAATGTGAATCTTATCATATTTTGAAGAATTTATATGTACTAAATTGTAACTTGAAGGTTGGTGCCTCTCAAACAAAGAGATTGGTGTCTCTTGCTAAGTTGGTGCTTAGCTGTGGGGATTGGTGTCTACGAAGATATGTAAGAGTATGTTGGTGCTCGTTAGGGTTTTTACTAGTAGGGATTGGTGTCTCTAGTAGGTTGGTGCCTACAAATATTTGTAATAGTAGTTTGGTTCCTATAAAGAATTATACAGAGAAGTTTCATGGTTTTTTCCTGAAAGGGTTTCCACGTAAATATTGTGTTCCATGTTCTACAATTAATATATCTCATATGTGATTGTTTTACTATGGTTGATGAATGTTTGAAAAAAAAAAGTCTTATACTGATTCACCCCCCGCTAGTATAAGTGTGTTCTCAACAATTGGAATTAGAGTGGGTTCCTTAAAAAATAGTCTAACCACTGGAAGGTAGATCTTCAGAGCACACAAGGCTAGTCAAGAAAGTTTCTCGACAAGCAAGGCTCCATTTTTTGACGAAACAAACTATGCCTTCAAGTGCATAAGGATGCAAACCTTTTTAATGGCTCTTAGTTCCGATATTTGGAAATATGTTGTGACTAGTTATAAAGTTCCAACATATCCACCAACAGATCAGGTTGGAAAGAAGGATAGTGAAAATATTGCAAAAGCCATGAATGCCATCTTGTGTGGTCTGTCAGAATCAGATTTTGTCAAGGTAATGCATTGCGAATGAGAAAAGAACATTTGGAACAAACTTCAAAACATCTATTAAGGTGAAGATAAGGTTAAGAAAGAAAAGCTACAAACTCATAGAAGACAGTTCGAGAGTTTGTAAATGAAAGACACATGAAATGTTGCATCCTATCTCCTTCACGTGGATGAAATTGTCAACACCATCAGAGGACTTGGTGAAAAGGTTGAAGAACCAATGATTCTGCAAAAGGTGATAAGGTCACTTCCGTTAAGATTTGATGCCAAAGTTTCCGTCGTTGAAGAAACAAAGGATATTGATTCATTGACAATGGATGAATTGCATGGGATTCTCACAACATATGAATTGAGGACTAAGAAAGAGAATCCATCAAAGCGAGAAGCAAACTTCAAAGCTTCAAAGAAGATGAAGAACAAACAACATGAATCAAGTGACTATTCCAGCTGTGAATCAGACGCAAAGGAAGCACATTTTGTGAGAAATCTCAAAAAGGGATCTGGAAAATACAAAGGTAAGCTTCCTTTTAAGCGCTTTAGTTGTGGAAAAGTAAGACATTTTGCTGGTAAGTGTCCATATGCAAAAAATGAAAGTAGTGATGATGAAGAAGACCATAACGTAAAGAAAGGGAGTAAGAATCATCAATACAAAAAGAATAAGCATAAAAAGAAGAAGACCACTTATAATCAAAAGAAGAGTCTCCACTCAAAATGGGCCAGTGACTCTTCTGAAGAGAGCAATGAAAGTATCTCCAATAGTGACATAGAGGAAACTCTCTTCATGGCAATGGAAGCGAAGAATGATACTTTGGAAAATTAATACAAAGGGAAATAAATGATGAATTCAAAGGAGGAACAAAATTTTGAAATAGATGTGGAAGTGGATCTTGAAGAAGAACTGATTTGTGCCTTCAGCGAAATAAATATGCTTGAGAAAAACAATTTGAAACAAAACGAGAAACCACATAAATATGAAGAGGAGGATTGTGATGCAAAAACAAAAATGCCACAAAGCCTTGAAGAAATAAAGAATACTATTATCGACCTAAAGATTAATGTAGACGAGGTAAGAAGGAAAAAATAAGTGGTGATAATCCAGCTAAAGAAAAAGGAAGAAAATTGCGAGAAGCTGGAAGCTGAAATTGTTTCCTTAAGAAAAGAATTGGAGAATTCAACTGCTCAGTTGAATAGAAGCTTGAAGTTGGAAAATAAAACTGAAATATTAGATGATATCATCAAATTCCAAAGGTCACCACTCATTAAAATTGGTCTTGGCTATGATAAGAGTTAGATGACCACCAAAGAAGATTCAAAAGCTACAGAGTCACTGAAGAAAGTAAATGAAGGAAGATCTAAAAGCTATGCTGATGTACTAAAAAAGCCCCGTCAGTGACAAAGACAACAAGAAAAGAGAAAATGATGTTCCGCATAAAATTGACATTCCTCCCAAGGAAAACAAGGACATATTTAGAATATATTTTCCACGAAGATGGCCTTGCACAACTTGGTACCAAAACTCTTTCCTTGGTTATTATTTTTCTTGCAATCACCTTGGTCATAAAGAAATAGATTGTAGAGCACATGAAATAAATAATTATGTATGGAACAAAAATAGAAGTACTGATGGGTTATCAAATAGAAACTATAATTCATTTGCTCCATTATTTGATTACAATGTTGTATGTTATAAGTGCAACAACTATGGTCATATAGCACATTTTTTTAGAAGTGACCCAGTGGAAACTTATAGACAAAACAAGGAAGTGGATACCCTTGCCAAACAAAAGAAAGAACGCACAAGAGTTTGGAAAAGGAAGCAAGAGTAAGAAAAGCACGAGGATGAATCTATGCTTGTGCAAAATTCCCTTCATGGTTGAAACAAAGCAAACCAATGGTACATTGACAGTGGATGCTCAAGCCACATGATAGCTGACAAGAGAAATTTTCTTACTTTGAAAGAAATTAACGAAGGTAGTGCGACATTTGGAGATAATGCTAACACACAGATAGATGGAAAATGTAGTCTCAGTTTTAATAATGGAAAGAATAAAACATAAAATGTCTTGTATGTTGACGGTTTGAAATACAATCTTCTCAGTGTTAGTCAAATGTGTGATCAAGGACATAATCTCACATTTCACTCTTAAAGCTGTGAGATAAGGAAAAAAGGCTCAAAAAGACTAGTGGAAAATGCATATAGAACATCAAATAATGTATATATCCTTAATAAGATCAACGAAGAAAAACCTATATGGGACAAATAGATGAAAGATGGTTATGGCATAGAAGAATGGGCCATATTAACTTTGATAATCTAGTAAAAATCAGCACTAAACCAGAAGTGTGAGACAAGCCAAATATTGCTAAACCTTCAAACGATCTTTGCAAGAAATGTCAGCATGGAAAACATACAAGAACAAGCTTCAAATCAAAGGAGTACTCAACAACAAAGCCATTGGAACTTATTCATACATATCTTTATGGGCCTACAACAATACAAAGTCTACAGGGTGAAAATTACTTGATGTTGCTCATTGATGATTACTCTTGAGTGACACAGGTTACGCTTCTAAAAGAAAAATATGAAGTGTTTGATAAGTTCAAAGCATTCAAAGCCTTGGTTGAAAATGAAACTGATTTGAAAATCAAATGCTTGGAATCAGATAGAGGAGGTGAGTTTATCTCAAATAAATTTGAAGAGTTTTGTGAGCTTCATGGAATAAAGAGACACTTTTCAGCTACATGGACTCCACAACGAAATGGAGTGGTAGAAAGGAAGAATCAAATAGTACAAGATATGGCTGGAACAATGCTAAATGAATCGAAGTTATCAAACATGTTTTAGAGAGAGCCAATCAACATCACTGTCTACATTCTGAATAGAGGGAAAATCATAGTCAACAACAACAAAACACCTTATGAATTATGGAAGGGTAGACCAACAACATTTAAATACTTCAAAGTTTTCAGAAGAAAGTTCTCCATAAAAAGAGATGATTAGGACTTGGGAAAATTTGAATCCAGAGCTGATGAAGGTATCTTTCTTGGTTATTCGTTAAGAAGTAAGGCTTATCGATGTTACAAAAAACTATTGGGAAAAATCATAGAGAGTGCCAATGTGAAAGTGGATGAAGCAGGGCATCAAAAGGTGAAAGTACATGTTCAAACAAAGGAACCAAGACACTAAGATGAATAAGTAGAAGAAGAAGGAGAACAAAATGAAGAAGAATAAACAAAATGTCAAAATACAAAGACATCATCTAGATTTGTCCAAAAGAATCATTCAGAAAATCAAATTCTTGGTGATAAAGATACGAGAGTTAAAAGAAGATTAGCAAGTAGACCAGAATGTGCAAAATTCTCTTTGCTATCTAAAATAGAGCTTAATAAATTTATAGAATCTAGCAAAGACAAGCATTCGATTGATGCCATGGAAGAAGAGCTGAATCAAATTGAGAAGAATGAGACATGGGAACTTGTCCGAAGACCAAAATATAAAAATGTGATTGGCACCAAGTGGGTTTTTAGGAACAAGTTGAATGAAGATGGAAAAGTAATAAGAAATAAAGCAAGACTGTTTTGTAAAGGCTATGCTCAAGTTGAAGGTATTGATTTCGAAGAAACCTTTTCCCTGGTTGCAAGACTAGAAGCTTTCAGAATGTTTTTGGCATTTGCGTGTTTCAAGAAATTCAAAGTCTAACAAATGGTTGCCAAGTATTCCTTTATTGATGGAAATTTAGAGGAAGAAGTATACATCGAATAACCAAAATGATTCTTATTATAAAAAGCCAAGGATCATGTATGCAGATTGAAGAAAGCACTTTATGGGCTAAAACAAGCTCCCAAAGCCTGGTATTCAAGACTTGACAAATATCTACAACAACAATGCTTCAAAAGAGAAATTGTTGAGAATAATCTATACATCAAGACAGTAAGAGAAATCTAGATGACATCATTTTTGGAGGCAGTGTGAACAAAATGTGCCAAGAGTTTGCAATAGAAATGAAAAAGGAATTTGAGATGTCTATACTTGGTGAATTGTCATTCTTTATTGGTTTACAAATTTCTCAATCCAATAAAGGCATATTCATTTCACAAACCAAGTATATCACGGAAATGTTGAAGAAGTTGAGAATGGAAGATTGTGCACTGGTCAACACACCCATGGTCATAGATTGTAAGTTGAGCAAAGATGATGAATCTCTAGAAGCAAATCAAACATTGTATAGGTCAATGACTGGAAACCTATTATATGTGAAAACATCAAGGCTGAACATTATGCAAACAATAGGATTGGTTTCATGGTTGCAAGTTGCACCAAAAGAAACTCATGTGCAAGCAAGGAAAACAATATTCAAATATCTAAAGCGAACCTTGGACTTTGTCTTGTGGTACTCAAGAGGTGAATATTTTACTCTAACAACATATACAAATGCATATTGGGCAAGTAGTGTTGATGATATGAAAAGTACACGTGGAGGATGTTTCTTTCTGGGCAATAATCTAATGTCTTGGTTGAGAAAGAAACAACCTTTGGCTTCTCTATCCACACCAGAGGCCGAGTACATAGCAACAACATCATGTTGCACACAAGTTCTTTGGATGAAGCAAACATTGTCAGATAATAAGGTGGAATATGATAATCCAATATCAATAATTTGTTACAACACAAGTGCAATAAATATTTTGAATGAATCCTGTTATGCACTAAAAAACAAGGCATATTCCAATAAAGTATCAGTTCTTAATAGAAAAAGTAGCATAATAGAATGTCAAGTTGAAATACATTGTCACCAAAGAACAAATTGTGAATATTTTCACAAAACCCCTTCCTAAGGAGACATTTGAATATCTTAGACAGAAATTGGGAGTAATATCCATCTTATTACTAAGTGCTTAAGGAGATGTACAAGCTCAGGGGGGAGCATCCCTTTTCCATTGATGTCAAAGAGGGAAAGTTGCATATAGGGGGGAAATTATTTCTATGCCCGGTGGACTATGTGTTTTGTTGCAGGATTGCCATCGATAACAGAGGGGGAGATTGTTGGAATTATTGTCATTAATGTCAAAGGATTAATGTTCTCATTAATGTCATATTACAACTTTACAAATACACACAAAATTTCCAATATTTATTTACATATAGGTTTACAAACATATTAAAAAAAAGGGGTGCAATGAAAAAGTAAAAAGTAAAATGGTGGTTTTAAACCCATGGGTTTGGAAGCCCATGGTATTTTTCCATGGTTTTTGAAAAAGTGAAATAAAAAAAGGGAATTAATTATTTAATTAATGGGTGTCATGTCTTTTTGAATTAACATGTCCCTTCATGAAGGGTTATGATAAGCATGAAAAAAAAAAGTATCGAGAGAAAGCGTGTGGGTGAGAAATGTAATAACATTTGAAGAAGTGGATGATCAAAGATTAAATATCATTCCAAAAGGGGAGAGTTGAGAAATGAGTTTTAGGCCAACTTGGAATTTTCACAATAACTTATTTTCTGAGAAGTTTTAGACCACGAAATTTTGAGGAGATAGAGATGATATCTTTGGGTAGCTGTGGTTAAAATTTCAGATGTTGGTTCGCTATAATGTTTGAGATATGCTCTATGTAAGTTAGGGGTTCTAAATAGTCCTGAAATCATTTTCAAATAGGTTAGTTTGGAATTTTCGCTGCAACTTTTTTTATGGGACTTTTCAGACTTTGAAATTTTTCAGGGATTTAAGGAGACATATAGAAGTACCTCAAGTAAAAAATCTAGACTTTGGTTCACTATACCTTATGAGATATACTCTGTGGAATTTAGGGTTTCTGAATGGTATTGAAATCAATTTCATATAGGTCAGCTTGGAATTTTCTCTAGAACTTTTTTCTGGGACTTTTCAAACAGTGAAATTCTCAAGGATCCGAGGAGACGTACCAAAGTACCTCAGGTAAAAATTTCAGAATCAGATTTGAAAAATTCTATATGTGGCATGCTGTACAAGTTCGTTCTTAGGAAGAGGCAAAAAACAACAAGCTTTGGGAAACTTACCATGAATTTCATTTGGAAATTCAAATTTTTGTCAGACCTGGTGAAGGAAGAAGTACAAAACAAACTCATTGAAGGTAATGTGAATGTTATCATCTTTTGAAGAATTCATATGTTATAAATTGTAACTTGAAGGTTGGTGCCACTCAAACAAAGTGATTGGTGTCTCTTGCTAAGTTGGTGCTTAGCGGCAAGGATTGGTGTCTCTAGTAGATTGGTGTCTATGCAGATGTAATGTTCCTGACTTGGCTAGTCTAGGAAACACTGCTAATGTGTGTGTAGGATCAAAGGTTTACCACATATAAATGATCACACAAATAATAAATGCGACAAAAGACTGCAAAGTTTGTATTATGATATCTCCGTGGATTACAAAATGGCCGAATGCGGCTGAATAAATTGACAATACTCGACTAGATCAACAGACAAAGGATCTTAGCCAGAATACAAATAAGCAACTAAAAGATAATACCCGGAATATGGGAGCACTGCGGAATCAATGAAGAATGATGGAAGACCTGGATGATCTTCCCGGTGACTAGGGTGTGTCTTTCAACACCGAAATCAGCCAATTGGTGTCTTCCTCCTGGAATACACTGAACTATCTCTCCTGAGATGCGCCTCTTCTCCTCAATGACAAGTCATAATTTGCATAATGATGAATTAGGTCGTTGACCCTTCCTTTATAGCTTTCCAAAACCCTAAATCATGCTGAAACCCTAAATCACTGCTGAAACACTAATTCACTGTTGACTTCTATTTTTAGCTCATAATGACTTAAAAGCACTGTTAACCCTTGTTAGGTCAATGCCACTTTCCGAATATAACACCTGTGACTAGAGTGACCTCTAGTAACCCTGTTTACCCCTCTTTGGCCCTGGCTATAGTCTAACAGGGTGGTTTAGACTATTAAGCCTCCTTTTCTGGAGCTCCTATTTGGAAAGGGACATTGCAGCAGATATGTAAGAGTAGGTTGGTGCCTAACAGGGTTTTTACGAGGATTGATGTCTCCAGTAGGTTGGTGCCTACAAATATTTGTAATAGTAGGTTGGTTCCTACAAAGGGTTATAAAGAGAATTTTTGTGGTTTTCTCCCAAAATGGTTTCCACGTAAATCTTGTGTTCCATGTTCTGTAGTTAATAGATCTCATATATGCTTGTTTTCCTATGGTCGATGATTGTTTAAAATAGTAAAAAAAAAATTAATCTTATACTAATTCACCCCCCCCACTCAGTATAAGTGTGTTCTCAACATGGGGGTTTATATTTCTAGCATCCTCCTTAATAGTGATTATACCTACCTAGCATAAAATGGATTCTCCCATTTTCCTTAGTTGACATAGTTGGCGTCAAAACCTAGCCAACTGGAGAAAGGTTGAGGAGAACCAAATGAACGCAGAGAGGGGAAGCGTTAGGGCACAAATGGAATATGAGGTCTGTATTCTATTTTATGATGTTGAACACCTCAAGGAGGCAGATGAAACAATGAGTAAGGAAAAGTAGTAACAAGAGAAAGGGAAGGAGGATGATCCAACTACTAGGCATAGAGGTAGAGTTATACTTTCCTCTCATAATACTTTCTAGGAAACAAAACTTGGACATACTCAAATTGGGGGAAAAAATGCAAAAGCTTAGTGTATCATGTAGGGTTTCAAGGGTAGGCATAGGGCCACCATAGTTCACCACTTGAACAATTTGGAGGAGAAAATCCAAGGTCATACATCTACCACCAACAACAAGCATATAGAGAAGGACTTGGACCACATCATACTGGACATTGGATTTTCAAGAAGCTAGACCACTAGGTACTCATTGACTTTAGATATCTATTCGCATACCATGTAATTGATTGTATGCCACATGGATTCGGTCTTATATAGAAGCAATTCCTAATGGAAATAAATTAAGGACGAGTCACTATAACTTAGTGATAGATAATATTTTTTTTTGCAAGCCCTCCAAGGCTTAGAATGGGTTCCAAAGGATGATGAAGAGGGATAAGGAGAAGATCACCAGGCTAGTGATGACTCCCAACACCTTATATTCCTAGATGAAGTAGAGGAATAACATAAATACTATTGATTCAACTCTATCTTTTTGATTCCAACTTTATATGTTTTATTTCAAAAATTTTAGGGGCCATGGGCATATATTTTTTCAAAGTTGTTCTTTTTTAATTATGATAGGATGTATGGGTAATAGACCAAGTTATGCTTTATACTTCTTTCCATTGTTTACGTTAAGCTACAAAGACCAAAAACTAAGACATACACAAATTGTTTTAAATTTTTTATTATGATAGTACTCATGCCAAGGACTTGACATATTATTATGCAAAACTCAGTTTGAAATTCCTCAACCAAATTCTCTACTAGCACGAAAATATCTAGCCACATGTTATATATAAATGATGACTTAGAAGCTATACATAAAAACCATTCCCTCCCCCCTCGTCC
>JASDQU010100259.1:78485-96056 GCA_032191745.1 Picea mariana | reverse complement strand
TAAATTTTTTATTATGATAGTACTCATGCCAAGGACTTGACATATTATTATGCAAAACTCAGTTTGAAATTCCTCAACCAAATTCTCTACTAGCACGAAAATATCTAGCCACATGTTATATATAAATGATGACTTAGAAGCTATACATAAAAACCATTCCCTCCCCCCTCGTCCTCCCTTTTCCCACCGCCAGCTTCCACTCCTCTTATTCCTCCTCCCTTCTTCCTTGTCTCCCCTTCCTTGCATGTGACTCGATTCGGCTAGGTGGGGAAGGGGAAGAGGGGGAGGAGAGGGAGGTGGATTAGGGGAGGGTTTTTATTTATTTTTGTTTATTTATCAGGGGAGGAGAGGGAGGGGGTTAGGGGAGGGTTTTTGTTTATTTATCATTTTTAAAATTTTTTGTTTTGATTTTTAACATTTTTTAGTTTTTGAAATTTAGTGCCAATTTTTTTTTTTTTAATAGATTTATTATTATTATTTTTAATATTTAATATATGATTATTATTATTATTTATTCAATTTTTTTTTATTTTTAAACTTTTTCATATATATTAAGATTTTTTTTTGATTCACCCTTTAAAACATTTAAAATTTCTAAGGTTTTAGTTTTAACAACTTATATATTTATATATATTTTGTTGAAAAAAAAAAAAGAAAAACCTATAGGTTTAAATTTTGTTCTTTATTAACCTTTGATTCGTCAATGCCTTCTCTTGAATTTTCCTTAGTCAATTAGAAGCTCCCTTTTGAGTTGCTCCAAGACTTTAATGAATACTTCCAAAGATTGAATAAATAGTGCAAAATAAGAAAGAAGAGTGTGTTTATATAGAAAGATTATGCTTAACATTGTTATTGTTATTTTTAATTTATGAGGGATAATTAAAAAAATAAAAAAATAATTAATTATCTAATACATTATTTACTAGAATATCTTAAAATATTAAATAAAAATATTATAAAATAGAATATAAAATAATAAATGTAGATGATGTTTTGCATGAAAATACTAGAGGTAAAATTTCATTCTCTAAATTATAAGAGAGGGTAGATAGTTGTACCTTCCTATGTTTTTAGTTTAAGAAATTACATTCTCTAAATTATAAGAGAGGGTAGATAGTTGTACCTTTCTATGTTCTTAGTTCAAGAAATTATGGAATTATTTGGTAGAGAAGTTCCCAATTCTAAAACACCAACATGTTCTTCATCGTACATCATTTTTTTAGTACTCACTAATATTATGAAAATACCTCTAATTATAATAAAGATTTATATTTTTCACTTAATGAGGAGTTTGTTTATAATGCAAGTAATGATATTAAGAGTGTTGACGAAGAACTTCCAAATTTCTAGGAACTTTAAGGCACCACTAATGAAGGAGAAGAAATCACGATGGTCATTCTTCTCATTGTTTTAAAAAAGACATTAATGATGTGGACAATATTGAAAAACTACCTCCAAGTTATGATTTTGATAATAGTTTAAATCATGGGGATGAAAACTTTTCTCCTAGTGATGACTTAATGGAAAAACGACTTAATGGAAAAACTGATGATAGTGACGAGGACACACTTATCCCTTCTATTCAGGATTTTTATAAAAGTTCCAATAATGATGATGTAAACAAATATCTTCCTATTAATGAATATTTTAATGGTAGTATAATTGTAGATGAGAAAAATGATGATCTTTCAAATGATGAAGGTATCAATAATGATGAATAATATTTTCCTTAAATTGGAGAATTTAAAGTAATTGATAATGGAGGTTTTCCTCAAAGTACAAAATTTAAAGGCATTGATAATAATGATGTTGATGAAGATTTTCCTTCAATTGGGGGATTTAAAGGCACCGATGATGTCGATTTTCCTCCAATTGCGGAATTTAATGACACCAGCAGTGTTGATGATGATGATGGTTTTCCTCCTAGTGAAGATTTTAATGACAGATTTAGTGATAGTGGTGAGGATGGTGATCATTATCCTACTGAGTTTGATATCTCTTCTAGTGATGAGATTGACAATGAAGATGGTGATGGAACCATGAATGAAGAACAGATTTGAACTCATTCAAGTGTAGTAATTTGAGGTGGTGGTCATTTTCTTATTGATTTTCGTTGCAATGTTGAGTATAGTGGTATTGAGGATGGTATTCCTCCTAGTGATGATGAGATTTTTACTAGTGAGGATCATATTATTCTCATAAACACAATGAAAACAATATTAAGAATCACTTCATTGATGGCCAATCTACCAAGAACATGACTATACCGTTTTATATAAATCCATCAATTCCAATTATACAAGGTCTTAGAAATAATTTCTCATGAGTCCAAGTTCTATCATTAATTTTATTTCAAATAAATGTTGCCAAAATGAATATTTGAAAAGTGTAGACTACAAGNGGCCATCAATGAAGTGATGGCCAATCTACCAAGAACATGACTATACCGTTTTATATAAATCCATCAATTCCAATTATACAAGGTCTTAGAAATAATTTCTCATGAGTCCAAGTTCTATCATTAATTTTATTTCAAATAAATGTTGCCAAAATGAATATTTGAAAAGTGTAGACTACAAGTATGTCTTGGATAAAAGAAATGGATTACATATATTGTGCAAAATTATGGAGAAAAGAATTCAACAATGTTCGTGTTTCAAAGAAGCTGAGGATGAGTGTCTCAAGGACATCTGTTTATTTAAAGGAAAGAAGGGATACAACCAAAGGCATAGAAAGCGATATGGATTTACATACTATTTTTATAATTATATAATTAGCAATTATGGAGGAGAGGGTTTTTATTTATTTTTGTTTATTTATTAGGGGAGGAGAGGAAGGGGGTTAAGGGAGGGTTTTTATTTATTTTTGTTTATTTATCATTTTTTAAAATATTTGTTTTGATTTTTAATATTTTTTAGTTTTTGAAATTTAGTGTAATTTTTTTTAAAATTAATTATTATTATTTTTAATTTTTAATTTTTAATTTTTAATATATGATTATTATTATTATTTATTTAGTTTTTTTTTTATTTAGTTTCTTTATTTTTGAACTTTCCTTAGATATTAAGATTTTCTTTGATTCACCCCTTAAAACATTTAAAATTTCTAAGACTTTGGTTTTAACAACTTATATATTTATATATATTTTGTTAAAAAAAATAGAAAAAACCTACAGTTTAAATTTTGTTCTTTACTAACCTTTGATTCGTCAATGCCTCCTCTTGAATTTTCCTTAGTCAACTAGAAGCTCCCTTTTGAATTGCTCAAAGACTTTAATGAATACTTCCAAACATTGAATAAATAGTGCAAAATAAGAAAGAAGAGTGTGTTTATATAGAAAGATTAGACTTAACATTGCTATTGTTATTTTTAATTTATGAGGGATAAATAAAAAATAATAAAATAATTAATTATCTAATATATTATTTATTAGAATATCTTAAAATATTAAATAAAAAAATTATAAAATAGAATATAAAATAATAAATGTAGATGATGTTTTGCAAGAAAATATTGAAGGTAAAATTTTATTCTCTAAATTATAAGAGAGGGCAGATAGTTGTACCTTTTTATGTTCTTAGTTCAAGAAATTATGGAATCATTTGGTAGGGAAGTTCCCAATTCTAAAACACCAACATGTTTTTCATGTACATCATCTTTTAGTACTCACCAATATTATGGAAATACTTCTAATTATAATGAAGATTTATATTTTTCACTTAATGAGGAGTTTGTTTATAATGCAAGTAATGAGATTAAGAGTGTTGACGAAGAACTTCCAAATTTCTAGGAACTTTAAGGCACCACTAATGAAGGAGAAGAAATCATGATGGTCATTCTTCTCATTGTTTTAAAAAAGACATTAATGATGTGGACAATATTGAAAAACTACCTCCAAGTTATGATTTTGATAATAGTTTAAATGATGGGATGAAAACTTTCCTCCTAGTGATGACTTAATGGAAACACGAATGATAGTGACGAGGACACACATATCCCTTCTATTCAAGATTTTTATAAAAGTTCCAATAATGATGATGTAAACAAATTTAATGAATATTTTAATGGTAGTATAATTGTAGATGAGAAAAATGTTGATCTTTCAAATGATGAAGGTATTAATAATGATGAATATTTTCCTTAAAGTGGGGAATTTAAAGTCATTGATAATGAAGGTTTTCCTCAAAGCAGAGAATTTAAAGGCACTGATAATAATGATGTTGATGAAGATTTTCCTCCAATCGGGGAATTTAAAGGCACCAATGATGTCGATTTTCCTCCAATTGGGGAATTTAATGACACCAATAATGTTGTTGATGATGATGGTTTTCCTCCCAGTGAAGATTTTAATGACAGATTTAGTGATAGTGGTGAGGAAGGTGATCATTATCCTACTGAGTTTGATATTTCTTCTAGTGATGAGATTAACAATGAAGATGGTGATGGAACAATGAATGAAGAACAAATTTGAACTCATTCAAGTGTAGTAATTTGAGGTGGTGGTCATTTTCTTATTGATTTTCGTAGCAATGTTGAGTATAGTGGTATTGAGGATGGTATTCCTCCTAGTGATGATGAGATTCTTACTAGTGAGGATGATATTATTCTCATAAACACATTAAAAACAATACTAAGAAGCACTTCATTGATGGCACAATGTTCGTGTTTCAAAGAAGCCGAGGATGAGGGTCTCCAGGACATCTGTTTATTTAAAGGAAAGAAGGGATACAACCAAAGGCATAGAAAGCGGTATGGATTTACATACTATTTTTATAATTATATAGTTAGCAATTATGGAAACTTGTCATCAATATTTTTATTTTATGTTATTTGCAATTTCCATTATTAAATTAAAGCACTTTAAGAACATCGTAATTGGCAATGAAATGAATGATAAAGTTATAGAAACATTGAAATAAGTGTTATGATACTCACAATAAATATTTAGGATTGATAATTGATGGCATGGATACAAAATAGACACTTGTTGCATTTTTGTTTGTACACCATATAATTTAAAGGAGACTTTTTTTGGTTTTCTTTCAATTTCAATTTGTTGGTTGTCTACTTTTTAATTTCCAAGTGTTTACTTCATAGTGCTAAATATTCACATTGATGCAAATCTAACCATCAATATGATCATCACATGCTTATTTAATCGTTAAAAAAACTTCCTTATCTACAATTAGACAACACTAGTTGTAAATCGAAGTTGTATTTGGATATCTCAACATGTTTATTGAATTGGTATTTTTTCAAAAAATACCAATTTGGTTTTCTTCTTGTTGGCATGTCCATATTAATCAAATATTTAACCGTAGGAAGAAAGCTAGGAGCTTGTCATAGTTAATTGAAACTATGAAGAAAGCGTAGTCTTAGACTATTTTTCACGCTTTGAAAGAAACTCTTGACATGGAAAGATTTATTTAAGAAACACATAGTAATAAAAGTGCATTAGATAACTTAATCACATTAGCTTCTAGCATCAATTTTATATAAAAAATAATGATGGGAAAACACTTATATGGGGCTAGCGATGCTCAAGTAGTCTAAAAGGTGAGCCTTCATCATGGTTGGAATTTTTGAAGTTCATCGTAGATTATGAAAGATATGCATTGAAGTTATTGTTATTGCAATAAGTGGTTAAAATCCACAATTCACTAAGACATAATAAAGATGTAGATTTTTCTAAATGTTTAGAAAAAATTAACAAGTTTATTAAGAATACATATGATTACTTTGATGTTGTTGATAATATTTGATGAAAGTCTTTTTTTCAATAATATATTTTTGGAAATGCCATCTAATCTGCCATAAACTATGTTATAACTTATTTTTTAAATTTTAAAATAAATAATTAAATTAAATTAAAACTGTTGGTAAAATTTAAAATTCAAGAGGAATTTTCTTTTCAAGATTTTTGTTTCTTGATTTAATAAAATCTTGCAAGTTTATAACCACATCTTGCTTGACATGGTAGATTTAGAATTTTGGAGAGGAAAATTCTCGCTAGATAATCGTCAGATCTAGATCTGACGGATCCAACGGTTGAAATATATCAGGTCTAATGATCCTAAACCTTTTCGGATTAAGACTTACATGTATTATAACACAAAATAATCGATTCGACAGATATGGTGATTAACATTATTTCTAATTGAATGGAATTGATTTGAAGTTGGAATTAGACTTACCATAAAGATAAAGCAGATCACACAATCCGAAAGATATAACTGCTAGGATTTATTCTGAATCAATGGCCTCAGATTATTTTAGGTCAAATCCCAGTTAGAATGCCTAATGACTTTCAACAAACCCTTCAACTGAGTCCAAACACTAGAGCTAGTGATTGGTATTTATTGAAGGAGTATATTATTATCGAAGTTTATGGAAGTGAGATTGAACCCTATCTATTTCCTGTGTACATAATCCCGTACCTATTTGCTTTAGAATATTGCAGACAAAGAATAACAACTGATCATTTTCATTTTGTTTCAAAAAGTAAAAAGGCCTCTTTTATCCTTCTATCCCATATATCTTCTTTTGTTATAAAAATTAGATCAACAATTGATATTCTAAACAAAATGATCTCTTCTCTAAGATAAAAAAAAATAGGGAATTGTGAAAATATGATCTACATCATATTATTTCTGAACAATGCAGGAATGTAGGATTACCTACCTATCAACACCATTCTAACCATTCTATTAAAATGATGGCGAATACAAATACTTCTGATGAAAATACATATCAATGTTTTTAGCATATACATATCAATGAAAATAATAAATTTAATTTGTTAGTGTTGCATCCAGAGATAAATAAAGGATCATATTTGTCTGAATGTAAAATTACTTTAGTTTAGGTTGATTTAAATCAAGTTAATGATATTGATATGGTTGAGTGGCATAGAGAAACAAGGGATATGGTTGATAGAATATTGATTCAATCAACTGCAAATGTGAGAAAGATTAAGACCATGGTTATTAAGCTTGATCTTTCATTAAGAAATGAAAGAGAATTAAACAAGTTTAAGGCTACTAAAGTCAAAGAATTGGAAAGTCAAGTTGCATTTATCATTGATGTTAAGAAATCCACTAATAATTTCAAAAGCATCATGGATGAAAATGATCAAGAAATAAAAAAAACTTGAAAGGTAAGTTGAAAATTCCTCAATCTGAATGGACTGAATCGAAAGCGTTATTGGCTACTTATCAAGCAAGAGATTCCTTAGCTTCAGAAAATAATTCTTTAAATATTTCGTCTGCACAGTTAACAAAAGAGATTAAAGGTCTTAGAAAAGAGAATATCAAACTTCAAGAACAATATACAATAGAGTTAAGAAAACTACAGTAGGAGCTTGCCTACAAGACTTTTTCTCTCTCAATAGTGCTTGTTGCAATTCCATCTATTACAAACAATGAAGAAGTTGCTGGACAGGAGGAAAATCTACATCACAAATTGCAGAATTAACCATTTGTTTGCAAAAATTGGAAATTGTAAATAAGTAGAATATTTCTAGGCTAGAGGAAGTAAGAAATGAAAAAGATTTGCATATCAAGAAATTGCAAGCACAGATAAATGAGAAGGAAATTGAAATTAACTCTCTTGTGGTATCTAGAGAAAGTCTTGAAAAATTACTTCATGATGCATTGGGTCGAGCTACTGGAAAACAACTTTTGATTGAAGCCAAACAAAGGACCCTGGATCAGATTATGGAAAAGATAAAAGGATTCAAAGCATATTTTGACTTGTTTCAACACTATGAGACAATGCTACTATGAAATCCCCTGATAAGATTAAGAAAATGCTACCCGAAGTTGAATAAAAAGATGAACAAGCCGAACAAACTATTCAGTTTCTTAATTCATTATCAGAAAAGACTTAAATGCAACTAGAGTCAAGGATAGAACTAAAGTAGTTATAGATGTATCAAGAATTCTTGTTAGGAAGGAGATAATAAAATATCTGGAGTTGAAGATAACTGGGGTCAAGGGAGAGATAGAAAAATTTAAATATATATATATATATATATATATATATATATATATATCTTTTTGTAAGTGAGTTGAGATTCTATATTACTGAGAAAATTATAGTACAAAAAGGAACAGAGGATCAACTCCTGATCTGCCAAAAAGGAAACCGGGTCAGGGGCCCCGAAGTTGCGCTGTCTACATAGGCGGAGGGAGGCCTGGGTCGCCATTCGGGGAAACCGACCTAGTCTCCGAAAATTCGTTTGAAAAAACTATGCATAAGAAAAAACATAAGCTAGGAAAGCATAACAAGGGTTGCTCATATACTGATAGACAAAAAGACCTTGGGGTGAGGCTGCGCTAGTCCAAGAGGATTGGGTTGCTTTCCTATCCTTCCTTCCTTGCCGCGCTCTCCTTTTTGTGTTCCACCGTGCACGTCCTTCTAATGCAGGTTGGTGTGCCGCGTTGGTCTGCTGGTGTGATGTCCATGTGGTGGACATAGCGAAGGTAGAGTTGGAATTGTCCTGCCAGTCTTTCCAATTTTTCGCTCTGGTTCCTTTGGTCCTCTTCTATTCATCTTGCGCTGGCCTCCAGGTTACTGAGGCGGCTCCGAATTTTTAAGTGTTCCTTCTTATGGCCTCGTGTTTCCCCCCCGCTAGTCTCGCTCTTGTCAACTCTTAGCTTACTTATCAACATTTTTGTGTGCCAACCTTCCTCCATCGTTTTGTGGTAAAGGGTTTTCCTGGGCTGTGTAGCCCCTGAGTCCCTTATCCCATCAGATTCCTTGATGAGTTCCACCCAGGCCTTTCCCTGACGCTTTTTGTTGACTTCCTTCTCCCATCTGTCGATGACCGCCTTTCCTTTTGTATCCACCTGCTCAAGAATGGTGCCTTTGGCCTCTCTGGCCGCCTATTCCATCCTAGTGATATTTAGAGTGCTTGTTGGGAGTTCCTCCCCCTGGGGCCCCCTCTTACTCTGTGTGTTCTTCCTTCTCACCATCTCTGTTTGGAAGCTGTGGCTTTTGTCGTGACATCGTCCTCCCCCTCTATTATCTCCTTCCTGGTCTCTGTGATTGCTACTCGCTGGCCTGTTACTATCCCTTATGCTTCTGTTTTTATGGGGTTTCCACAGAGGTGATTTTGTCCTAGTGATCATGGATCTCCTGTAAAGGTGTACCTTTCGGTCCTTTTTCTCTGCTTCAGAGTGTGTGTGCTTGGAATTCCTGTCGTCATCCCGACACGAATCCTTTGCCTTGTACTTTGTACGCCAATCATTTCCTCCCTTGGGACCTGTGCTTGGCTGAGGTGTACCCATTCCTGCCCTCGGGCTACCCTTTTGATCTTTGTCCTTTGTCGGCTTTGGATTTCCCTTTCCATTCTCCCACGACCAACCCCTGTACTTCGTTCTATTGACATGACCGTGGTGTCGTACCTCCTCTTGTGGTGTGACTGTGATCTGCATTGTAACTCGTGTTTAAAGTGTGGCCTATCGGATTCTGCCTGGATCCGACTTGCCCTTCAATTAATTCCATGCCTCCAGCCTCGATGTGGTTGCTCGTACTTCGACTGTCATCATAGTCCTTTGCCGCTAGTTGGGAACAGTCTGTCCGAAACTGACCTTCTGGGATGTTATTCCATGTGGAATCTAGTTATGTTCCTTCCTTATCGACCCCTTCGTTAGCTATTCTATTCGCTAGGCCATTTGTCGACCTTCGGACCCAGCACAACTCAACTGTGATCCCCGTTTGCAAATGTTCCTGAATTTTCTATAGGGAGTACGACAAGCGCCAATGCCTCTGGATTTTTCCCACTTTGGTGCCATTTTGGAGTTTCCTTGCTGTGTTGATGACCAGCATGGAGTCTCCTTCAACCACTACGTTGGTCATCCCTTCCTTGCGTAGTATCTCGAGGCTGGTCTCCAGGGCTCCAAATTCCGCAACATTGTTAGTTGGGTTCCCCAGACTCCCAGTGTACAGTCGGATAATTTTTCCTTGATTGTCCTTGATTACTCCCCCCGCCGCTGTCCATCCTGGGTGACCCTTCGACGCCCCGTCGAAATTCAGCTTGAGGGATCCCTCTGGTGGCGGTTTCCAATTGTGCTCACCTACTTGTAGTTGCGACAACCGTCTCACCTACTTGGGGTTGTGTCCTCTTTTCAGTTGAAATGCCTCTAGGATTTTGAGATCCTGGTTTGTGGGTTGCGCTCCTCCTATTTGGTAGTTGCAGCTCTGCACCGTTTCTCTTGTCATAGCTCTAACTGTTTCCTTGATCTTTCCATCCGTCTAGCTTTGGTTCCCGAAGATGTGCCTATTCCGTTCCTTCCATATTGCCTAGATGATCATGTCGGGGATGAGGGTCCAACATAGGTTCAGCTCTTCATTTTCGCTATAGTTTTCCTTCAATGTGGTTATAGTTGCGACAATATCACCTCTGACCCTATTAGACTATCGGAAGATGCTTGCTGTCCAGTCCCATACTTCTGCTGTGTAGGGACATTCATCCAGGAGATGGTTCGTTGTTTCTTCCTTTTCTTCACATAGGTGACATCTTGAGGGGCCTATGAAACCTCGCTTCTTTAAGTTTTCTCAAGTTAGGATTCGGTTGTGTAGTAGTAGCCACTAGAAGATTTTTATTTTTGGCCATTGGGGGTTGTTCTAGAGCTTGTCCCATTGTTGTGTCGTGTCTTCTTGGTTCTGGTTTGCTATCTAGTAGCGTACCTCTTTAAGGTTGAATTCCCCACCTTCTTTGAGACCCTATCTCAACTGGTCCCTACCATCCGTGACTTCTATTTTCCGTCTCCCCAATTCCTCTTCCACCTCTTTTACTGCTGCTGCGGTCTGGTCTCTTGTCTGTAGAGTGAGAGTGTTCCAGATTCTCCATTTGTTGCGGTCCGTTTCTTGTTTCCAGTAATGGTAGACTCAGGTTTTTCCTTGCTCCATCAACTCATGTTGTAGTTCCTCCTGGACAGGTTTTTCTATTTTGGGTTCCTGTTGCCATGCATCTTCCTAGAATCGAGCGGTTCTGCCATTCCTTATTTCCCAAAAGCTGTGTGTCTGGATCCATGTCTTCTTGTGCTAGGCTAAGTTCCATATGGCGAAACCTTCCCTGGTGCCGCTGAAGCGGATTTTGTCTTGATCATTAGTGTTCGGGGCATACTTTGCCTTACAAAGGTTAACCCATGGCGTGGTCATTTCTTTAACCCATCGCCACCAGAGTTTCACTCGGTAGGCTTTGTTGGTCACTTACGGGTCGTGTAGTCCCATGCCTCCTTTGATTTTTGGCTTACATACTTTCTCCCAAGCCACCAGTGCCCATTTTTTCCTTGTTTCTGCTCCTCGCCATAGGAGTTCCCTTTGTATGGTTCTTATTTTTTGTATAATTCCCTTGGGGGCAGGGAAGACTGACATCATAAAAGTTGGGATAGCTTGCAGAACCAACTTGGTTAGGGTAAGTCTTTTGGCTAAGTTGAGGGACCTGTACGTCCAGTTTTTTATTCGGTCTTGTAGCTTGCTAACTATTCCTTCCCAAGTTGACAGCTTGTAGGCTTTGTATGTCAAGGGGATGCCCAAGTACTTGGCTAGCAGGGTTTTGTGTTCAAAACCCAAGATGTTGGCCAAATTCCTTTGGATAGCAGGGTTGGTATTAAAGAAGAAGATCATAGATTTGGAATGATTTATCTCTGCCCCTGAGGCTTCCCCAAACTCATCTAAGATTCATTTGTAGGCTTTCACTTCCTTGACCATGGGTGTTTCATGTAGTAAGGTATCATCCACGAACTGTTGGTGTGTAGAAATTGGGCAATTCTCATAGGGTTTGATACCTTTTATTTCACCTGTTGTGGTTGCGCTTTTTATGCTTTGACTCCTTCCATCATTAAGATGAAAATGAAGGGGGACAACGGGTCTCCCTGCCTGATGCCTCTCGTGGGCCAGTAAGGTTTGGCAGGGGCTCCATTTATTAGTAGTGATAATCTTGTTGTGGAGACTAGGTTGACAATCCATCTGATCCAGTGCTAGGTGAAACCGAAGGCTTCCAGGGTCTTGACCATATAGTGCTAGCTGATTTTGTCATAAGCCTTCGCTAGGTCCAGTTGTATTATCATTCCTCGTCTTTTCTGCAGCTTTAGGGTGTGGATAAGTTCACGGGCATGGATAATATTGTCCATTATTTGCCTTCCTTCCATGAAACCTGCCTGCTCTTGTGAGACCAGTGTGGGTAGGAGTGGTTTCAATTTATTTGCTATAACCTTGGAAATTATCTTATACACCACATTGCACAGTGCTATAGGTTTGTAACGACCAAGGGTTTTGGCTTCATTTTCTTTGGGGATGAGTGTAATCAACGTAGCATTTAGTGCCTTCAGGATGGAGGGTGACCTTCAAGAGTCTTCCACTACCCTATAGACGTCATGTTTGATGATTTCCCAACAGGCTTTGAAGAACTCCACTGTGAAACCATCTCAGCCTGGGGCTTTTCCATTGGGAATTTCTTGGAGTACTTGGTTTATTTCCTCCTCTGCAATGGGTTTGATCAAGTTGCGATTTTGTTCATCTATTACTAGGCGAGGGATATGCTGGATTACCTTTTGTATGGCCTCCGTTGTATATTGGTTGGGTTCCTGGGCTATCCCGTGGAAGTGGTTTACCAGAGTTGTTTCGATCTCCTTATGGGATTCTCTTTCTATGCCATTCTGGTCCCTTATCTTCAAGATTTTGCGGTGGGCTCTTTTGGCCATGGTTGTTCTATGAAAAAACTTGGTGTTCGTTTCTCCTTCCTTTAGCAATCTGATCCAAAATTTTTTTTGCCAAAGAGTTTCTTCTTGCTTGCACCGTTCATCCCAATACTGGGTCATCTGGATCTCCTCCTTTTTCCGCTCCTCATTGTAGCCCTCCAAAATGCAGGTTTCCTGGAGCTTTTTCATTTTTTCTTCAATTCTGTTCTTCTCTTGGTTTATATTCCCAAAGGTGTCCTTGTTCCACTCCTTGAGCCTATATTTGATATGTTTTAGTTTCTTGTAGAGTTGGAACATCCTTGTCCCTTCCTCTGGTTGCTCCTCCCACCACCACTGTTTGATATTTTCTTTGAACGTCGGGTGTTCCATCCAGAATTTCTCAAATCTGAAGGGTCGGTTTTTTGGTGTGGTCTAGAAGCCGACTTCTAGTTGTACTGGCCATTGATCAGATCTCCCCAATGGGAGAATGTTGCAGTCTAGGGTTAGCCCCTGCATTATGATTGACTCTGACACTAGGAATTTGTCGAGTCTTGTTGTGACCTGATGCTGGCTCATTCTCTTATTGTTCCAGCTGAACTGACCATTATTGGTTTTCAGATCAACCATCTCCATTGTGTCTATGAATTTTGAGAACTCCTCCGCATCTCTATCCAATCTTCTTGTACCTCCTTTTTTTTTTCCACAAGTGACGTGATGATGTTGAAATCCCCAACTAGGATCCAGTGGGGGTTTTTGGTTCAGTTTTTGAGATCCTCTAGGTCTCTTAGCATTCCATGCCTATCCTCCGACACCTGAGGTCCATACACATTAGTGCACAAAATTTCCTCTATGTTCCCTATGAGTTTCATGCGGACCGTAAGGGTATTCCTTGTCGCTTCTGCAGTTATTAGGCTTAGTAATTGTGGGTTCCACAGGGTGAGAATACCTCTTGCCATTTGGTGGCTGCCAATAGCCACCATATTGTACTTGCACCAATGTTGTTGACTTATTGTTTCCATTTTGTCTGTATTGCACTTGGTTTCTTGAATAAAGTAGAGATCTGGTTGCTCCTGTTTTAGTCTACTTCTAAGGATTCGTTGCTTTCTTGGGTTGTTTAGGCCTCTTATATTCCAAGTTATGACCTTCATTTTAAACTTGCAGAGGGGAGTTGGGGAAGAGTTTTTTGATGTTACCTGAGTTTATCAATAGCACTCCAAGCTCCTGTAGGGCTATGCTATTGGATTTCCTGCCTTTTTTCCTCCGCGTTTTCTTGGGTGAGAGCTATGGTTGTCCCTTCCCTACTTTCACTCCGAGGTTTCCAATCTCCCCATGTGTGCGCTTTAGTCCTCTGGCTTTGGTTTCCTTCATTAGGAGGAACAAGTACTGGATGTGGTCAAGTTGCTCAGTTGATACATTGTCTACTCCCTATCTTTTCCATTGCTCCAGTATGTTCGTGAGATCTATTCCTTCCCTCTCCACCACGTCTCTGAGTTCCAGATCTTCTGTGCCTACTTCGCTTGGTGTCATTTCCACCTCTCCCTCTGCTTCTTGCATGGGGGTATTGTCATCTCTGATTTCCCCTTCCATCGGAGTTGGGCAGCTTCCTTGTTCCTTTTGGTTGCTTGGTCTGTCGGTGGGCTTGTTTGGTGTTCGTTCTTGGACTTCCTGTGCTTTTCCCATATCCTTCTTGGATTCTTCCCCTTGGTTGGTTTTATCCCTTCCTTTCGGCTTAATATGGATATCTAGAGTATTCTCTGCTTGGGATTTGCTCTGTTTTTTGTTGGCTCTACTTCTGGGGTTTGGTTTAACAAACCCTTCCTCATCCTGCTGTGGTTTGGGTTTTTCTGTTTCCTGCTTCTTATTGAGAGGGCATTCCATGATCAAATGACCATTTTCATGGCATCTTCTACATCGGAAGGGGATGTGTTCATAATCGATGTTTTGGATCCATTCCTCATCCCTGAATTCGAGGCATATGGCTTCTGGGAGAGCTCCCGACACATCCATCTCTATACATATTCTTGCGTAAGATGTGTATCTCCCTTTCAGGGTGGCTTCTGTGGTCTTTATATATTTCCCCAGTTTATTCCCTATTGCTTCAAAAGTAGAGTGTAACCAATAGTCTAATGGTAAGGAGTAGAGTCTCAGCTAGACTGATACCTTTTTGAAGGTCTCTTTTTCTGGGTAGAAATTCTCCTTCCATGGCTGCATGTACAGTCTTGCTGAGGCATGGAAGTATGGCCCTCCTTAAAAAATTCTATCTCTGTCCTCCAAGTTTATGAAGGCTGCTATGAAGAAACCTTTCGAGCCCAGGTGGAGCTCCACTTCCCCATTTGGATTCCAATGATATTTGATCCAGTTGCGCAATGCTCTTTCGTTGGGCCACAAGTCCATAAATTTTCATATTAGCACATGCACCTTCATCTGATCCCTGTAGAGTTGCGTCTGCGGATCCTCCAGTACCACCTTGGGTATTAGTGCTGATTTAGGTTTTCATGGGTTGCGTCCTTCTTCTTGGTGGGTCTTCATTGTGTCTTGCTTCTCATTTTGAGTTTCTCTGGTTTCCTCTTCCATGCATTCACTTTTTCCTTTGTCCCTTTCCTGACCCATTCCAGGGTCAGATCCCGAGGTGCCTCTCATTGGTGCCTTGAAAAAAATGATCCTTGGCCCTTTCCCTCTATCTACCACTACCTATTTGTATGAGGGGGTACCCTTACCCCCTCCTCTGGTGCTCATTCTTCCCTTCGCTATGGCTGCGACTGCCGAAAACCCTAGCTTGTGGTTGCTCTGAGAATATCAGTTCGCTCCTCTCCCTTCACAATCATCCAAAATCAATGGTTTCTAGAAAAATTTAAATATTAGTTTCATGTACTTCAAACATTTGGTTTACCTTACCTATGGGTAAATGATCCATGGTTAAAATGTTGAACAAACATAATTGGATGCGTTATTTTATTCAAGAAGGAAATGAACTGTTTTCAGGGAAGTTAATCCTGTTATATTTGCAAATGTGGAAATACAAATATCACATAAGACAATCAATAAAAATGAAGACAAGAAACACATCAATTTACGTGGTTCACCCAAACGTTGGGCTACGTCCACCAAGCATAGGTATCGGTTGTCTTATTATTCAACTAATGGAGATTACAACAAGGTCACACTCATCTCTCTCATCTCAGCCTCTACGAACATACATCAATTTATAGCAATGTACATTAGAAACTTATTATTAAATGTAAACTCATCCATATTCTAAATTGGTCGTATTGGTTACAACCAACGCTGGATTATAGGATTTGGAATTCTATTCATGGAAGAATTCGTTGTCACCGTTTCCAACAATCTCTATCTTGACAACAATTAACTTGATACCTTGCTCCTCTTTTTGTTCATCACCTTTTCTGCAAGCCGAGAGAAGCCAAGCACCATCGTATACTGGTTTTGTGAATATGTCTACGCAGTTCTCTTTTGTATGCACTTTCTCAAGAGAGATTCCACCTTCATCAATGACCTGTCTTACAAAATGGTACTTGATAGGTATATGTTTTGTTTTACTATGGTAGGCTGGATTCTTATCCAAGTGAATAACACTTTGACTATCACAAAGTAACTTTACTTTGTCCTGCATCCTTCCAAACTCACCAAACAAACCTTTCAACCAAACTGCCTCTTTGCAAGCATGTGAAGCAACTACGTATTCTGCTTCTGTAGTGGATAAATCGAAAATGTTCTGTAGCTTTGAAATCCAACTAATAGCTCCACCTGTAAGAGTAAATACATACACTGAAGTCAACCTTGCTTGTCCAAATCACCTGCAAAATCAGAATCAACATATCCACAGACTGATTCACAATCATTGTTATAGGTGATACAATAATCACTTGTGCCCCTTAGATATAGAAGCACCCATTTCACTGCTGCCCAATGCTCTTTACCTGGATTTTCCATAAACTTGCTGACAACCCCAATTGCATGTGAAATGTTTGACCTTTTACTCACCATCACATTCATTAGACTTCCTACTGCATTTGCATATGGTATTCAAGACATATATTCCTTTTCTTCTTTTGTACTAGGACATAAACTTGAAGAAAACTTAAAATGGGAAGCCAAAGGGACTGAAACTGGTTTCACATCGTTCATACCAAACCTCAAAAGTAGCTTCTCAACATACTTCTGTTGTGACAACCAAAGCTTACCATTCCTCCTGTCTCTGAATACCTCCATGCCCAAAATCTGCCTTGCTGCTCCTAGATCTTTCATATCGAACGTCCTCGCCATCTGAGCCTTTAACCTATTGATCTCAGTTATTCTTTTGCTTGCTAAAATCATATCATCAACATACAATACTAAGATAACAAATATGCCATTATTCAATTTCTTAAAGTAGACACAATGATCATACTCACTCCTTGTATAATTCTGGATCACCATGAAAGAGTCAAATTTCTTGTACCATTGTCTGGGCGACTGCCTCAGACCATACAATGATTTCTTGAGCCTGGAAACAAATTTCTTGCTGCAATTCTGAACGAACCCTTTCGGTTGTTCCATGTAAATTTCTTCATCCAAATCTCCATGTAAGAAAGCAGTCTTAACATCTAGTTGCTCCAACTCCAAATCAAGCAATGCAACTAATGCTAACACAATTCGAATTGAAATAGTCTTTACAACTGGTGAAAAAATCTCATGAAAGTCAATACCTTCTTTTTGAGAATATCCTTTCGCAATCTGCCTTGCCTTGTACCTTTCCACCTCATCATCAACACCCTTCTTCAGCTTGTAGACCCACTTGCAACCTACAGTTTTCCTATTTCTTGGAAGTTCTACCAGGTCCCATGTAACATTCCTCTCTAATGCTTTCATTTCATCCTTCATCGCT
>JASDQU010100259.1:64441-78385 GCA_032191745.1 Picea mariana | reverse complement strand
TCAGGATGGGAAGAAGGTTGTTCTAAGAGGTATGTTGATAGGAGCACCTAGGACAGTTTTAGCCAAGAGGATGGAGAGGATATTCATACATGGGGAGGTAGCATATGCTTTAGAATGCTTGATCACTACTCAGAGGGATTCAAAAAATCGACAACAATACCACAAAGAGATCAAGAATTTATTGGGACAACATCAACATGTCTTTGAGGCAATCCCACCAGGGAGACCACTTGATAAGGGGTTTGAGCACACCATTGAGTTAGAGGAGGGGGCCAAACCTATGATCACCCCCCCTATCATCATCCTAGGAGGTTCAAGGATGAGATAGAGAAGGCAATCAAGGAATTGTTGGCGATGGGACACATCAGACCGAGCAGTAGCCCATTTGCTTCTTTAGTTGTCTTAGTTCTGAAGAAGGATGGCACCATGAGGATGTGCATTGATTATCGAGCCTTGAACAAGAAAACCATCAAAAACTGGTACCCTATCCCACGCATTGACGAGTTGATGGATGAACTGCATGGGGCAGTTTTCTTCTCAAAAATTGATCTACGCTCTGGATATCACCAGATCAACATCCGAGAGCAGGACATAGAAAAGACGACATTTCAATGTCATCTTGGACACTTCGAGTTCTTGGTTATGCCATTTGGGCTAACCAATGCACCTGCTACATTCTAGTCTTGCATGAACCATATATTCAGGGATCAGTTAAGGAAATCAATCTTGGTTTTTTTCGACGACATCTTGATCTATAGCCAGTCATGGCAAGAGCATATGAGGCACCTAGATGAGGTATTGAACATCATGGAGGCACAATCATTATATGCCAAAGAGTCCAAGTGCGAGTTTGATATGATAGAGCGGCTTTACTTAGGCCACATCATCAGTGCACAGGGGGTACAAGTGCACCAAGAGAAGATCAGGGCCATTCTGGATTGGCCGATGCCCAAGAACGTGACAAAATTGAGGAGCTTCTTTGGGCTGTGCAACTATTACACGCGGTTCATCTGGGGTTTTTCTCAGTTTGGAGAACCGCTGACAGATCTTACCAAGCATGGGGCCTTCATATGGATCGAGAAATCACATGAAGCCTTTGATCACATGAAGGAAGTCATGGGTACTTGTCCAGTGTTGGCACTACCAGACTTCACCCTGCCATTTGTACTAGAGTGCGACGCATCTGACGAAGGGATCAGTGCAGTTTTGATGCAGGGAGGACACCCCATTGTATTCGAGAGTCTAAATCTTAGTCAACCTGAGAGGTTGTACTCCATTTATGACAAGGAAATGTTGGCAATCATGCATTCCTTGACCAAGTTCAGACAATATTTGGCGGGCAACAAATTCGTGGTCAAGACTGATCACAGCAGTTTGAAGTATTTCCTTGAGAAGAAGGACCTCAGTGAGCGCCAACGGAAATGGGTGACAAAGGTACATGCATTCGACTTTGACATAGAGTATGTCAAGGGGAAGAATAACATTGTGGTTGATGCACTATCGAGGAGACCTGCGGCATGTTCTTTGATGGAGATTTCAGTGGATTGGAAATCCCACTTGTTAGTGGAATATTCCAAGAACAAGTTCGCTTGTGAGGTGATGGATGGGCAGATACAGAATGACTGGTACAGGGTCATTGACGATGTCATATTTTACAAGGATAGAGTTTACTTGGTGCCAGATTCAAGGCTTGAGAAGAAAATCCTCACCGCAGTTCATGATTCACCTCTAGCAGGCCATCAGGGGTTTTTCAAAACCTACAGACAGATCAGAGAGAGGTTCTCATGGAAGGGCCTCAAACAAGATGTTATGAGACATGTCAGTGAGTGTGTGACTTTCCAGCAGAACAAGTCAGAGCATGCTCTTCTAATAGGGATACTTCAGCCACTCCCCATTCCAGAGCAGAAATGGGAGAGTATATCTATGGACTTCATCACCGGTCTACCCAAGGTCGAGGGTAAGGACTGTATCTATGTAGTGGTTAACAGATTGACCAAGTTCACTCACTTCTACGCCATATCGACAGAGTACAATGCAGTTCAGGTAGCCGAGCTTTTCTTCAGAGAGGTCTTCAAACTTCATGGGTTGTCGAAGAACATCGTCAGTGACAGGGACAGTCGGTTCATATGGACATTTTGGAGAGAGTTGTTTCGGTTGGTGGGGATAGAGTTGACACCTAGCACCAACTATCACCCTCAGACAGATGGGCAGACCAAGATTGTCAACAAGTGGGTTGAAGGGTATTTGAGGAACTATGTAGGAGAACAACAGAGAACGTGGGTAAAGTGGTTACATATAGGGGACCATTGCTACAACACCACCTTCCACATGTCCATTGGTATGACACCCTTTTGAGCATTGTACAGATATGATGCTCCCACTTTGGTAGACTTGGTCTTCGGGGAGAGCAGAGCTCCCAAGGCCAAGGATTGGATCATAGAGAGTCAGGAGATTCTCAAATTGTTGAAAGAGAACCTGCAGACGATGCAAAACCGACCGAAGATAAGCACAGATAGGCACATGATAGAGCGCAGCTTTGAGGTTGGAGATTTAGTTTTCTTGAGACTCCAACCCTAAGACAGTCATCTCTGAAGAAGAGTGGAGCCGAGAAGCTCAAGCCTAGATTTTATGGTCCTTACAAGATCATGCGCCAAGTGGGCGAGGTTGCTTACGAGCTAGAGCTTCCAGAGGGGAGAAAGATTCATAACGTGTTCCACGTGTCTTGCCTCAAAAAGGCAGTGGGACAATTCATTAACACATCAGAGGAGCTTCCCCCATTGGATGAAGAGGGACAGTTGGAGTTAGTTCCGGAGGAGGTTTTGGAGTTCCGAGAGCGGAAACTAAGGAGCAAGGTCATCAAAGAGTATTTGATCAGATGGAGAGGGCTTCCAATAGAGGAGGCTACTTGGGAGAGCGAGCAGGTGTTGCAGCACCTTGGACTGGTATTGCTTGAAGACAAGCAATTTTAGGAAGGGAGGACTGTAATGTCCCTTTCCAAATAGGAGCTCCAGAAAAGGAGTCTTAATGGTCTAAACCACCCCGTTAGACTATAGCCAGGGCCAAAGAGGGGTAAACAGGGTTACTAGAGGTCACTCTAGTCACAAGTGTTATATTCGAAAAGTGACATTGAGCTAACAAGGGTTAACAATGCTTTTAAGTCATTATGAGCTAAAAATAGAAGTCTACAATGAATTAGGGTTTCAGTAGTGATTTAGGGTTTCAGCATGATTTAGGGTTTTGGAAAGCTATAAAGGAAGGGTCAGTGACCTAATTCATCATTATGCAGATTATGACTTGTCATTGAGGAGAAGAGGCACATCTTAGGAGAGATAGGTCAGTGTATTCCAGGAGGAAGACACCAGTTGGCTGATTTCGGTGTTGAAAGACACACCCTGGTCACCGGGAAGATCATCCAAGTCTTCCATCATTCTTCATTGATTCCGTAGTGCTCCCATATTCTGGGTATTATCTTTAGTTGCTTATTTGTATTCCGACTAAGATCCTTTTGTCTTTTGATCTAGCTGAGTGTTGTTATTTTTCAGCCACAGTTGCTTATTTTCCAGCTAAGATCCTTTCTATGTTGATCTAGTCGAGTATTGTCAGTTATTCAGCCGCATTTGGCCATTTTGTAATCCACAGAGATATCATAATACAAACTTGCAGTCCTTTGTCGCGTTTATTATTTGTATGATCATTTATATGCTGTAAACCTTTGATCCTACACACACATTAGCAGCATTTCCCAGACTAACCAAGTCAGGAACATTACAATAGTCCTAAGTAGGGAAGACTCCAAATCAGAGGAATCTAATCACAATGACTCTACTAGCCTCAAAAGAGGCAAAGCCAACACTACTAGAATCAAGGAAAAAGCTAGAAGTAAAGAGATCACTATAAACAAAAAGAGATCATCGTAAACAATTGAGATTAGTGTAATAGTATATGCATCTTTTGAATCTTAAATGTTGCTTACTCCTTAAAGATTTTCTCAACGCTACCCATTTAAAAGAAACACTAGAAGCAAGAAGATCTCATAAGTCCATTGTGATCGGAAGTCAAAGAAGATGTGAGCACAATTCTTTTTAACAAAATCTTCAAAATGATATAGCGAATCCTATAGGGAACTCAACAATGACTACTAATTCTTAGAGTATGCCAAAGGTGATGTGATAGTCACAGTTTATAGAAGAATAACATACATTGAGTTTTTACAAAAATGCCCTTGTTACATAGGTTTATTGTAATCTGACTATAAGGGATATTGGATTTCTTGCGAATACTATCTACGTTGAAACCACATTTTTGGTTATGAAGTAAGGCCTAAAACTGTTTTTAATTAGCTAATAGCTTGTCTTCCTCAAACGTAAGGAAACATGTTAATAGCCCAAGACCCAAAAGCATCTAGCAAGAGGGAAAGTCTTCCCCCTTATGGACCACCAATAGGTCATTTCAAGTGGCATGGTTTTCCTTGAAAATGGTAATGAGTTGGGCCGCATTTGCAAATAGTAGCTAGTGAAGGCTTTCCTCACTATCGTTTGACAACTACATTATGATAGGTTTTGTCACCTTTTGAGAAAAAAGCCATGAAAATGTCTAGAGTTCAACCTAGAACCAATAATGAATGATGTACTATTGGGCCAACATATCATTGGCTTATTTGAACTTGTGGATGGTATTAACTAGGCTGTAGTGTCAAGGTTCCTCTTGGTAGAATATTTTGAGCCATTATTCCATCGAGGTGGGTAACATAGGTAAGTTAACATATTCTAAGGCACACTTTTGTTAGTCAAGCTCTATCACACAATGTTGTTCCAAGCCCAATTTATAACCAAGCACTAACAGTATCCCAAAAGTACAAAGAGGAAGTAAAATTAATTGGTTATTTGATCTAAATTGGATATGAACAGGAACAATTGGCTATCTGCATAGACTCTAGGATGATCAACATGGGAAATGTTCGAGGCTATGGACAATGGAGGAGATTAACTTGTTGGCGTGAAGGGACCCATGCTATCATGATTGTTGTCTACCCTTGTATTCAATATATGCTTAAGTCAACATATGAGATGTGAAGTTAGGAAGCATATTGTTACATAAAGAAATAATCTATTAAGAGAATATGAGACTTTCATGAAAAAATTTCCCTCTTGAGAGAAAAGACAAAAAAAACAAAAATCAAAGAGATGGAGAAATGCACTAGAGAGAAGTTGAAGCGTTGGGGACACCTGACCTTCCAACTTGTTAGGGTTAACCTTGACTCAGGAATGAGTCAAAGTGGTTTAGGTCTCAGCACATGGTATTGATGGCCTGTGGTTTTGTATGCCAGAGAACGCATGTGAATAAGCCTTTATAAGGCTTGTAAGGCTCCATTGTAAAGTGGCATGGATGTGAGCGATGGCTAGCTCACTTTCCCTGGCTTGGCCAGTTTAGGTCAAGGTTAATAATATATATATTATTAGGTTGTTTTTTCCCCGCAGGGGTTTTCCAAGATATTTGTGTGTCCAAGTGTATGGTTGCTTGTGTGTGTATTATTTCTCTCTCACAAATATGTTTTATTATGCTCGGTTAAAAATATAACACAACTATCCCCCGAGTTGACCTAGTCTCCTGTATCATGTTTCCCCACAAGAGAAGAGGGGTTCTTTGACTATGAATGAAGTAGGAGGCTACCTAAATTTCATTGAGGAGCATAGAGATTGACCAAAGAGCTTGTAAATTTCCCATTGTTGCATAATAAAGACCCTGGTTGAAGCCAATTGAATGTTAATTTTCCCTTTTGGTGGGATTCCGGGGTAAATCCCAAGTTTTATGTGTGATTTTATTGTTATGTGGCTTTCATTGTCTATTAGTGGAAATGGTGTGCACTATAATTTAATGTTTGTTTGTGTATTGTTTTAGTAAAGAGAACTATGTGTCAGTGATTTGAGTTCATTTTCCATGGATACAATTCCCATGGGCCAGTAAGCGAGTCCAATGGCTCTTTAACCAAGCTCGTACATCCATTTTGAAGTTGGAAATCGACGACTCTCCTTCAAGAGTTATTTCTAATTATTTGGAAGTTGCTAATTTAGTTTTAAGGGCTCACTCCTGGAGTTGAATTTTTTGTTGGTTGGTGTCCACACTTTTCCCATAGGTTGTACATCACATTTTCATAAGTGTTGTGCATTTTCCGTTGCCCATAGGTCGTATAAATACTATACAACATATTATAGTGTTATTTTAGAGTTTTTTTTTCCCACAAGCCATATACAACATTTTCCTCCATTGTCGATTACCCAATTTTCCCTTCAGACATTTTTCTAGATTGGTGATTACCAATTCACCCTTTGGATGTTTTACTTCATTGTTGGTTACACAATTCACCCTTTGGACGTTTTACTTCATTGTTGGTTACCCAATTCARCGTCTGAGCATTTATCTCCATTTTTGGTCAACCCAACTTGTCCATTAAGCATTTTTCTTCACTGTTGATTGAATCATTTTGTTTGGTTGTTTTTCCCCTTTTTTATTTRACTGACTTCACTTTCTAGTTTATTAGAATATCTCTCTATTTGATTGGGATTTCTCTTGGTCAATTCATCTTCTTTGGTTGATTGGGCATGCAAATTCCTACTCAACTAGCCCATTCCCTAGTCGACTTGTCTGTCATTTAGTCGAATCGACTATTGGGTGGTCGATTGGTCTATTGTTTGGTCAACTTGTCTATTGGGTGGTCGACTAGTTTATTGTCTAGTCAAATCGATTATTGGCTTGGTTGGTTGAGTTACTGTCAATTGGTGAGAGATAAAGAAATACAAAGTTATTTCTTGGCAGATATAGGAGTGTTTTCATTTGATTGAGGTTTGAATTGAAGTAGCTACATCTTGGTATCAAACTGGCAGTCCATCTCACAGGATTTTCCATTTAAGGTTATATTTGTATTGCAAAGGACTCTGTGTTGGTGAAATGGATAGGCTATAATCCTTCTGTTTATGGATCAGATGGTATCAAAACCCTAGTTTGAATGCACCTAGTGAGACTTGTATGGTAAGTACCCATGGTGACTACAAAAGAAGTGGACAAGAGTTGTTTCCAAGACTAGAGTAAAGTATAGCACCAAGAATGGCAAGGGAACATTATGGAGAAGATGAGGATGAATATTCTAAGGCTAGGTTGTATCAACTAGAACATATTTTGGCCATGTTGATATCAATGGTGTCATAGTTATTGGTAGCGAAGTGTAAGGAAACACCATCAATAGAGACTTGTCATGAAGACCCCAATAAGGAAGAAAGTAATTCAAAGACAAAGTGTATGACTGAGCCAAAGATTGGTAAATGTAGCTATAGTAAGACACATGTACCTTTCTGTGTGGAGGCCAAGGTGGACATCAAACCATATGCCATGGAAGTGGATGCCATCAAGCTAAATCAATGGCTACAACTGATGGAAGTATACTTCAGTGTGCATGAAGTAATTGGAAAACAAAATATTGTTTTTTCTCAAATGAAGCTTGAAGGCCATGTTTTGGCATGGTGGGAGAGTGATGCAGCGAGAAGAGTGTTGGAGTATGAACCACCAGTAACTGATTCAAAGGTGTTCAAGGACATTATCAAAGCCCATTTTTTTCCCAATTGGATATGAGGAACACCAATAGATAGTATGGAATTACTTCAAGTAGAGACAAGGACAATTAGTGCAGGAGTTCACCACTGAAATCAGGAAGAGAGCAATTTAGATGGGAGTCTCTCTCAAAAGTTGAGACATTTTAATCAAGTATTTGGGGGAATTTCTAGCTTATATTCAGTGAAAATTGATGTTATTTACACCAAATACTATTTATGAGGCCAATGTTTGAGCACAATACCTTGAGGGAGACAAGAGGAAACAACAAGAAAGCATGCACAAGAAAATAGAATCACAAGAGAAACATAGAAAAAAAGTGGAAAGTGAATAATATTGTGAAAGGAACACCATCCACCAAGGAATGCAAAGGTTGTGATCAAAAGGGACACACTAAGGAGGACTATTGGAAATTGCACCTTGAGAAACGCCCCAAACACTTCCAGAAGAAGAGAAAGAAATCATTGATATTAGTGGATGTTGAGGAATGGGTGGAAAAAACCTGAGACCCAGAAGGGAAGATCAATTGTAATAATCTTTAGAAAGAAAGGTGGCATTAGTTGGTTGTATCCACAAGGAGGAGAAGGAGATGATTGAAATTTTCTACATTAAAATCCACATGAAGTAGAGCAAGGTGGATTGCTTGTTTGATCCTAGTTCACAATCCAACTTGATTTACACGCAATTGGTTGAGAAGCTTGGGATGGAGACACAATATCATCTACAACCATACCCCCTAGGTTGGATAATACACGATGTGGAATTTAAAGTGAGTAAACCGTGCAAATTTAAGTTTTCCATCAATCAAAACTTTGCAGATGAAGTGGTTGCAGATGTGGTTCCTCTAGATATATGTGGAGTCATCTTGGAAAGTCTATACTTGGACGTGAGGGATGAAATTTTTAAGAGGAGAGATAACTAGGATAGGCTAGTCAAGGATGGAAAAGAATATACCATAAATTCACACAAGGATAAAGCTGAACTCTCTTTGATTATCCCTTTTCAGGTCAGAAGAATCATGGGTACTAGTACAAATAATTTTGTCTTGTTGTTTTTAAGAGAAGGAAAGAAACAAGGAGAAGGAAACAAGATGGAGATGAAGCATCCTTGGAAGGAAGTAGTAACAAGCAACGCCAACAACTGTAAAAACCTATTGAAGCCTACATGGAAGTGTTTAAAGAGCCTCATGGATTGCCACCTAAGAAAGAGGTTGAACGTGAGATTCGGTTGTTGTCGGAGTCACCACTACCTAACATCGGGTTGTATAGGTAGTCCATCATCAAAGCAGATGAAGTAAAGAAGAAACTATAGTAGTTGATGGATCAAGGAGTAATAATATCTAGTATGTCACCACGTGGCTTACCCATCATCATGGTGCCAAAGAAAGATCTAAGCTGGAGAATGTGCATTGACTACCATGCCCTGAATAAGATCACCATCAAGAATATATATCCTTTTCCAAGGATTGATGACTTGTTGGATAAATTGTAGCAAGCCAAATTCTTCACCAAGTTGGACCTCTAATAAGGTTACCATCAAGTGAGGATCAAAGCAGAAGACGCATGGAAGACAACGTTCAAAACAAGACAAGGTTTTTACGAGTGGCTAGTAATGCCTTTAAGTTTATGTAATCTACCTACAACTTTTATGAGACTAATGAATGATGTGTTATGCCCCTTTATTGACTCTTTTGTAATAGTATATCTAGATGAAATAATAATCTTCAACAATACCTAGAAAGAGCACTTCTCATATGTGACACGATTATTAGAGACTTTAAGGAAGAATCAACTAATTTCCAACTTGCAAAAATGTAAGTTAAGAAATAATTCCTTGATATATCTTGCACACATGATTGGGGGAGGAAAGATGAGGGTAGATCTAGAGAAGATTGTAGCCATCACCCAATGGTTTATTTCCACCAGTGTGCAGAGGTTGGGAGTTTCATGGGAGAAACTCAATATCTAAGAAAGTTCATTGTAAACTTCTCCATAGTAGTAGTGCCACTACATGCCTTAACCGCCAAAGGATGGAGCTTTCATTGGGGTAAGCCACAACAAAGGGAATTTGAATACCTAAAGAAGAGGATCTGTGATGCTTCGGTCTTAGCCGAGCCAAATTTGCAACAACCTTTTGATATAGAGATTGATGCTAGTGGGTATGCATTAGGAGTAGTACTCATGCAAGTAGGAAGGCTTGTGTGTTACCACTCAAATTTGTTTCATGGAGTAGTACTTGACTACCCCACGTATGATAAGAATATCTTTGCAATTTTACAAGTGACGAAGAAGTGAAAGCACTATCTCATGGGAAAATAGACCATCATACATACAGATCACCGACCCCTTCAATACTTGCAAAGTTAGAGCAAGATGCAACATGTGAGGCATTACAAGTAGTTAGGCTTATTGTATCAATTTCATTTACTGATAAAGTACAAAATATATCCATGAATAGGCTAGCAAACATGCTCTCTCGACCTCCACTAAAGAAGATTGTAGTAGTTGGAATCATAATGTAGCTTGATCCTTTCACTCATGAACTTCTGAGTGAAGACTACGAGGGAGATGAAGAATCTAGAGGAGTCTAAAAGTAGCTTAAGGAGAGGTCGGTCACTTCCATGGAAGGAAATGAATACCATATCCAATATGGGATGTTATACAATTTGTACAAGTTGTAAATACCCTAGGACGGAAGAGTTCAGTTGATGAGAGAAGCACACACTTCTAGGGTTGTTAGGCACTTTGGAGTGACAAATATAGTGGCGAATTTGCAGCAGTATGTCTATTGGTCGAATATGTAGGAGAAGGTGGAACCATTTGTTAGAGGTTGCATTCTTTGTAGCACTAACAATCCAAGCTACTAGAAACTTGGATTGTACATACCATTTCCAGTACCAAGCAAGCCTTGGGAGGGCATCTCCATGGACTTTGTTGAAGGTTTTCCCATGACTCATAGAGATCATGACTACTTGTTTGTCATGGTAGAATGTTTCAACAAAATGTGTGTGCTCATTCCATGTAAGAAGATGATCTCTAGATGAGAGGGAAATGAACTATTCTTCAACCATGTTTGGGTACATTTCGGTTTTCCAACCTCCATCATATTTGATTGAGATAGCAGGTTCTTGGATAGATTTTGGAAAACACTTTAAGAGGGAATCGATACCAAGATAAATTACATTCCATCCTCATATTGACGAATAAATGGAGGTTGTTAACTGGATGTTGGTACAATTTTTGAAAGGATACAATACCAAACATCCAAAAACTTGGGACGAATAACTAGTTTACATTCAACACTCCTACAATAGAGAACTCCATTCTTCCACCAATAAGTCTCCTTTTGAGACCTATTTTGGTTATATACTTCCTTTGTCATTTGAAATTGTATATGGATATTAGAAAGATGAAGAAGGGATGCAAGTAGATGAATAGAAGGAAAGCACATTCATGGACATGATAAGAAAAATACAGTTAAGGGTTCAAGAGCAACTTGAGAAGAGCCAGTAGTTGTATAAAGCTAGGCATGGCTAGCATAGGGAGGATCACAAATTCTTGTTAGAGACAAGGTGTGGCTCTATCTCTATAAGGAACAATTGAAAAGAGCAATAAATAAACTTGAGACCCTTAGATATAGACCATTTGACATCATTGAGCAAGTAAATGAGAATTCCTTTAGGCTAAAACTTCATCCTTATATGCAGATCAATCCACTAGTGAATGTGGAATATTTGAAGTGTTTGAACCTTCCATCCTAGTTTAGGAGGAAGAACATCATGTTCTGCCTATTTTTGAAGACCTTGCATTGCACGCTCTGGAAGAGTTGAAGGAAGACACAGTTTTACAACATGTGGAATGGGTAACTCGCAGAGGACAACATGAATTGTGGAAAATTGGTCTCAAAGGATAGACTCCAAGGAAATAAAAGTGGTATGAGAGGAACTATATTGCAAGAAAATTCCCTCATCTATCCTTGACATATTTTGGGGACTAAAAGAATCCCAATGGGGATACCTAATTTGAATCGGATCCGAACAAGAACAATTGGCTATCAATACATGCTCTAGGATGATCAACATGTGAAATGTTTGAGGCTATAAGTGATGAGGGTGATCAAATTGTTAGCGTGAAGGGACCCATGTCATCATTATTGATGTCTACCCTCGTATTCAATGTAGTCTTAATTCATCAACATATGAGATATGAAGTCAGGAAATATATTTTTTGTACATAAAGAAATAATGCATTAAGAAAATATGAGAGTTTCATGAGACCTTTTCCCTCATGGGAGAAACCCCCCCCCCNAAAAAAAAAAAAGAGAGAAAAAGGAGAAATGGATTGGAGAGAAATTGAAGTGTTGGTGACACTTGACCTTCCAACTATCCCCCCAGTTGACCCAATCTCCTATATCTTATTTCCCCACAAGGGAAGAGGGGTTATTTTAATGTGAATGAAGTAGGAGGATTCCCAAATTTCACTGAGGAGCATAGAGATGATCCAGAGAGCCTGCAATTTGCCCATTGATGCACAATAAAAACATTGATCGAAGACAATTAAATGTTGGTTTTCCCATTTGGGTTTCTAGAGTAAATTCCAAGTTTTATGTGTGATTTTATTGCTATGTGGGTTTCATTGTCTATGAGTGGAAATGGTGTGCACTATAATTTAATGGTTGTTTGTGTATTATTTTAGTAAATAGAACTCCATGTCAGTTGTGATTTGAGTTCATTTTCCATGGATACGGTCCCCATGGGCTAGTAAGATAGTCCAACAACTCTTTAGCCATGCATGTACATTCATTTTAAAGTTGGAAATCGATGGCTGTCCTTCTAGAGTTGTTTCTAATTATTTGGAAGTTGCTAATTTAGTTTTAAGGGGTGTTGGGGGGATTTCTCTCACTCATGTAGTTGAATTTGTTGTTGTCTGGTGTCTACACTTTTCCCACCGGACATACATAACGTTCTCATCATTGTTGTGCATTTTCCTTTTCCCATAGGCCATATAAATACCATACTATGCATTATAGTGTTGTATGGGCATTTATTCTTTTCCCATGACCCATATACAATGTTTTCCTTCATTGCTAGTTACCTAATTTTCCCTTCGGATGTTTTTCTACATTTTCGATTAGCTAATTCACCCTTTATATGTTTTAATTCATTGTTGGTTACCCAATTTTCCCTATGAGAATTTATCTCCATTGTTGGTCAACCCAACTCATATGTTAATCATTTTGCTTCACTATCGATTGAATCATTCCATTGGGTTGTTTTTCCCCTTCTTTATTTGGATGACTTCACTTGCTAGTCGATTATAATATCTCTCTGGTTAATTGGGCTTTCTCTTGGTTGATTCATCTGTTAGAATATAGAAGATGGTGTGCTCATTTTACCATTGATGATACCTTCGTCACCCAACCATAGGTCGAAGCCTCCCTCCGAGCACCTTAACCTTGACTGAGAATTCCTCCGGAAGCAAACCCTAGGCTAGATAGCCAAACAAAGAGTAGTGCATCATTCCCTAAGGATAACGCATCATAAAAAGTTGATCAGATAGTCCAAACCCTAGCCAAGAGATATTCAAGCCAAAACTGAGAACTTGATGCTGTTGTAGCTGCACCAGCTCTTCCTCCAAACCTGCGCACCGGACTGCAGTGCACACCAAAACTACAGAACTGCAATTCTGAGATGTGACAAATGAGAACTGGTGCCCTGTATTTATAGTAATTCTGCCAGTTTTGCTAGGGATGACTTCTCCTTCTGGATAAGTGTCTATTTAGTATATTGTTATAATTTATGGCCGACTTCTTCTCTTGGAGGCTAATAGCCTAATATAAATTATCTTTTTGAGCCGACAAGGCTTCTAGGGTTATTAGGCAACTCATTAGGGTTTCTCTTGCTTCCCAGAGTCTTCTATTCTCGTCAGGTTCACATGTGGGGGTAAATACCTCCCGTAGCTACCATAATATTAACACTCCCTCCTAGATAGAGAGGTATTTACAGGTAATGGACTTGAGCACAAAAACATACCATTTACCCGGTAAACATAGTTACCAACTTAATGAGAACTGTGACCTCAAAATGAGAACTCTGGCCCAAAAAACCCATATTTTTGCATAAAAAACATCAAAATCAACCCCCAAATCAAAAAGTGGTGCTACCGGTAGCACCATTTTTTTAAACAGGGTCAAAATTACAACATTTTTCAAACATTGCCTTCAAAAATTAGACAGTAGCTCAGAAAAACTTTAAAATTAACACCTAAAAACAGAACAGATGTTTTTGGTTTTTTCTTTTCTTTTCAAAACGTTAAATTTTGAGATCATTTCAAATCGTATTTT
>JASDQU010100259.1:50284-62660 GCA_032191745.1 Picea mariana | reverse complement strand
TGCATGCAAAATAAATAACTCTAAAATAAAATATTAAAGCTACTTATAGTGATTCACTTTTATACTTGAAGTGAAATACACTTTACAATTTTAGCATGAACTTTTTCAAAAAAAGGTAACAAAAGAGAGACTTGAACTCAAGACCTCTTACTTAATAAGGCAAATTTTAACCAAATGATCTAGAAAAACATATTGTGATGTTCAGAAGGAGGATTGGGGTTGTTGTTGTTGAAGACGACCTTGGAGAGCATGCTAAAAAAAAACTCTTTTCACACAGGAAAAAATTTCGCTTCTCGATGACAACAAGGGTTAGATCTCGGTTAGCTTACCCGGAAAGTGCACCTTTTCCTATCTGTTTCTGATTTTCCAAGATCACACAGGGCGCGGGGCAAAGAGAATATGCAGATCTAAAAGAGTAGTAACCCAGAAATAAATAAAACAAAACCGAAATAAAACCAAAATACTACTCTGCAAAAATTTAAAAAAATGTGTATTCAAGCTTTATACCTCCGGATCTGACTGTAATGGCTGTATCTTGGGAAAACAGAAACCTTTTTGAGTGAAACGAAAAGTGTTCCTTACTAAACCGAGCGCTCCAGACGCAATGGAACAGTCCTCTTAGCCCAAAAATGTATGTAAATGATAGAAAGTGGAGATGAGACAACTCGGCTTCACGATCTCGATCTACAATAGGAGCGGGTCTTCAAACAGGCTCTGATACCATGTTCGACAACACAGGTATTCCAACAGAGGAAGAACACCTTCAGTAACCACTCACATAATCATATCAAAGATCAACAAACCGATGTTTTCACATGGTAAAACCCCTACGGGGAAACATCCACGGCCCCAACCAACCCGACCACTTGGAGCAGTTTATTAATGCAAAGAAAACGATTACAGAGATATTTTACAAGAGATTTTCTCACAATCGATCATCGAAAAATGACCCTCCATTCTCTTTAAATAGATATCATGGACCAATTAGGTGTTAAGCCACATATCAATGGTTGTTGAGATCGAGGAGAGTATAAACCGTCAGATCACTCTATGTCGAGAACATACCATGATCGTCGGATTTCCTAACTACAAATGCATACTAAAGAAACACACTAGAAAACACACTTTTACCTAATGACACAATAGACCAAGTAGATCTTACTAACTCCTAAGTGTTTAAATATCCTGACATTGTGCCTCTTTATGTCATGTTGGTGATTGCTTCTATGCGCAGACTAGGTACCAAAAATTATAATGGCACCACTGTTTCCTGCCAATACACCAATCTGAATGGTGTATGTCCTGTTAGTTTCTTACATGTGGTCCTATATGCCCGAAGATCCTCTACATGGTCCTTTAATAGACTATATACAATCTAGTCATCCAGATATACTTCTAAAAAATGATGTATGAATTCCTTAAAAGCAACTATGACTACTCTTGAAAATATGGCTAGTGCATTCTTCAGCCCAAATGGAATAACTATATTATATTGGTAGGATCCCCATTTTGTAGAAAAAGTAGTCTTATACATGTCTTCTGGAGCTATTTTTATCTGATGGTAGCCCGAGAATCCATCTGTAAATGAATATGCTTCCTGGCCTCCCAGATTCTCTAAGATCTCATTTGTAAAAGGGGTAGGAAAAGGGTCATGTAAGAAAGCATCATTAAGTTTCCTCAGATATACACAAATCCTTATCCCCCCTTGTTTCTTTTGTTGGACTACCATAGGAATTATCCATTCAGATTCCTCTACTCATTCTATAATACCAGCTTCTAACATTCTGTCAATTTATGCCTTCACTTTTTGCTTATATACTGGATTCAGTCTGTAAGGTCTCTACCTGATAGTCTTGCCTCCAGTTTGAGAGGTATTTTGATCTCTCCTAGCTCTCCTACTATGCCTTTCATGTCTGTAAATTTCATTGGGAACATGTCACTGTATTCGCGCAATAACTCTATTATTCTTTCTACTGTTTGTTCAACCCAATAGTCTCCAATACTTTCCATTTTAGGATTGTCAGTTGTCCCAATGTTGACTTTCTTAACTTTGATTGGTGCAACAAATACTTATGATTCTAGAGATGGACCTTCCACATCTCTTTCTCCTTCAATTTCTTTAATCCGAATGTTGTGCGTATCATATTCAACTAGTGCTTCCTCTTTAACATGATAGAATGAAAGTAGTTCTTTGACTATCTTTCTATTCTGTTTGTTGATATTCTATCATGAGTTCAACCTCTGATTCATCAATAAATATCACACCTCTTATCTGCTTTAGTGATGAATCAATGTTGGGGTTCTCATGCTCAAATGAGAAGGTTACTACAAAGTTCTGTTGTAACACTGTCCATTCTGTAGTGCCTCTTCACATCTCCTAGTCTACATAACAGTTCTATGGGATTCCTTCCAATGTATGGATGAAGTGATGAGGCCATTATTTTGGTGGTGTCATCCTCCATTGTTCCTTTCACTTTTCCAAGTGTTCCACCAGTTTTCCTTGTCCATCGTGCCTCTACATTTTATTGCTACCATGTTGTGCGCCAAATCTAATGCGCAATAATAATTTACATTGGCACCAATCAAGAATTGTTTCTTTATGCGCACCCCTCCATCTTGCAGGTGTGGCCTTACGTGCAATATCTAGGGCTAAGAGCCTATGATTTTCTAACACTTCTTCTTCATATTTTGTCTGGAATTCATCTAAGTCATTTACCCCATGAAACTGGGAGGTTCTCTTATCTCTGTACCAACCCATCTTACTGCACGATCTATTCTTGCGCACATTCTCATGGAAACTTCATGTAATCTATGTTGCCAATTATCCAAACCTATATCCGAGTCAGAAGAACATGTTGTGATGCTTCTCCAGCTGAGTACCCCATCTGCAGTTGGGTTGACATAATCTTCTTCGCGTGCGGTGGTTCTGTACAACTGGTTTATTTCCTTCAGATCTAAACAAGTGGGTTGTACAAACCTTTCTCCTTTTGAAGGATATAATGGTGCAATGAATCTATAATCATCTGATTCAAATGTCATTTTCCTTGTCTTCAAGTTGATTATGGCCTAGTTATCAAATTCCCAATCCAATCCAAGCAATATTGGATAAGGTGTTGTGCCATCTACTATCTCTATTACTTCAAAGTCTACCATAATTCACACTCCATCCAAATCTACTGTCACACCTTTAAGCCTTCCAATTGGTAAAACTCTATGTTGATTTGGTAATTTTAGTTGGATAGGTGAATAGCCTAGTGTGGGTTCTCCCATGCACTGCCATGTATTCTTAGGTAAAACATTTACTTCAGAGCCCAAGTCTAGTATAATATCACCCATATTGCAGTCCCCAATGTTAGAATTTAGTCTGAATTCCTTGCTTGTCCTTCTTCTTGTATGGAGATGATTGACCGTTTTCTGCTCTAATTTCCCTTCTACTTATGTGTTACATCTTTCTAGCAGATTTTGTAAGATCTTGATAGATGATGGATGCTTTAATAACTTAACACATGATTGCAACAAAGTTTTTACGTTACTTACTTTCTCTAAAGGTTGTACTTCATTGGTGTGGTCCATTGAGGATGGAGTTTCATACATTGGTACGTTTTGTGTGTGTTGTGCAACTGATGTAGAGGCAACATTTTTCTTGAGAAACTCTTGTCTTGCCTCCTTGAATGTTTCCTTTCCTTTCTGTGCATCAAACTGCTTATGTAGTTAAATATTCTTCTTCACCCATTGGTGTTGCACTGGATCTTGTCTTACTGCATCGGATCCTGTCTTGTCTCCTTGTGTGACTATATTGATGTTTCTTCCATCATCCCTGGATTCTACATAAATCCACTATACCTTCTGGTTGTTCTGGTTCCTCTTTTCTTCGATCTTTCCCAAGAGTGTTGTATAGTCTTCTGTATCATGGTCTGTTGCACAAAAATACATACATGTCGTTGGTGGAAGTGGGGAATCCCTTGCATAATGTCCTGGATGTTGGAAGTTGTGGAACACTACTGGACCTATGCCTCATCCAAATCCTCCTCTACCTCGTCCTCTACCTTTGTATCTAGCTTGATATCCTCGCGGTGCGTTGTACCGGGGTACCTGGTTATACTACGTGGGGTTATACTGTGGTTGTGCATTATTGTATTGCGACTGCACATTTTTATATTGTTGTTGTGCATTTTTGTATGGAGGTGGTGCCTGGTTGAAATGAGGTGCAACTTGCCCTGTCATCATTTATGCTTGCACCCTATAAGTATATGGAGTTCTTTCTCTCATCATATCCATCGTCCTACAATCTTTATCATCACGAACCACTGACTTGCATAAATTGCAGTATGAACTTTTGGGTACTTTCTGATACTTCTGCATCATTGGAAAATGATATGGATCATGTCCATGCGCTTTACAGATCTCGCACCATGGTCCTCCTATTGGAAAGTGGTTTGTTACTCCTGTTTCCATGTACTGCTTGAAATTTGGACATTCGTTGTTATGGTGTCCTGTCCTGCATGTGGTACACCAAACAAATTCTCTTTTCTCTTTTCCCTTATTCTGGTTAAGTTGAAATGTTAGGTTCTTCAGATCCTCCTTCAACTCCTTTATTTCTAGATCTGTCTTTTGATATTGGTTCTCTTCCAGTTGTAAGGATGCCTGCACAACCTCTACCTGAGTTTGGAACTTCTGTTGTCTTAATGGGTATTTCAAATGTGGTAATAGTGAGTTCACAAATAAGTGCCTATGTTGCATGTCATTAATTGCATACTTCAACTTACCTTTCAAACATTTAAACCTATGATCAATCTCTCACACAGACTCACTTGGTTTTTTCTTGATTTCAATCATTTCATTCATATATTGGTCCTCTGAGCTAGGCTTCTGAAATTTGTTTATCAGTAGTTTTTTCACGTCTGTAATGGTCCTTGTTACTCCTGGTGGACTGTTTACGTCTAGGCTCATGTACCAGTCCAGTGTGCAGTCTCTTAGCGTGATATATAACTGCACATGTTTTGTATCCTCATCTATGATCTACTTTGCTTCCCATATCTTCTCATATATGAATAAATGATTTTCAGGGTCCTTTGATGCCTCTCCCTGAAATTCTAGTAACCTGATCGTGGGATCATGTCCTTCCATTTTGAATTGTGTTGAACTACTACCTCTACATGATGTAGATATTTGACTATTACTTCCAGAACTGGCTCCCCTAGTTGATGCTCTTTGACTGGATCCTTGTCCCATCATTCTTCTTCCACTAAAATTTGGTTATCTAGATGTCGATGTTCTTTATGGTGTACTAGTCACACATGGGGTTATAGGTTCCACATTGATGTTGATCTGGATTGGAGATCTGCCTTTTGTTCCTACCCTTGGAACTACTGTTTTTCTTTCATATGTTGCACGTAGGATTTCCTCAATCTGCTCCACAGCCCGGAGATCCTATACCTCTTCCTCATCGCTTTCCAATCCCTCTCTATCTGCTATGAATCTCTTCTTGTTATTCATCTTATATTGGTAAGGTGCTCCACGTCTTTCCAACTGTTTCTGTTATCTATTTTATCTGGTCTCCCTCCATCATGATTGGGTCCATGGATTCCTTCTTCTTTCCCTTATCCATTTCTTCCTCCATTTCTTCACCTCTTGTCCGTGCTTCCCCCCTTCCCCCATGCACGCATGGAAGTTTAGTTGTTTGATTCCATGGTCATCACACTGTTGTTATATAGTAAAATCTTGATTGAAGTATACAATGATCTGATATACCTACTGTTACACATGAAATTTGCACACCTAGGTACCTCGCCCTAAGTGTTGTAAAGTGTCATATAAGTGTCTCATACACCTTGAAACCATGGAATAACCTATGTCAAATCCCTAGTCAATGTGGAGGAGGGATATATTACATGAAGGCCAAAATACCAAGTACACATGAATTATTATTAATATTCATGGAAAAGAAATTGATTAAATGTGAGAATCAAGTGCACATGAATTATTATTAATATTCATGAAAAAGAAAGTAATTAAGTGTGAGAATCCACCTCACATTTGGTTTCCTATTTTTTAGGGAAGGTGGAGGATCTCATGGATGGTTGAAATATTTCCTCCTTAAAATCCTTGAGAGATATTTCCTCCCAAAAATCCTTAAGAGATATTTTCTCCCTAAATATCTTAGAGATCCCTTTCCTAGTGGATCTGATGAGAGATCATCTACATGGTGGTTAAGTCTCCAAATCTTATATAATGAGGGATTTCCATGGAGGAGGGGAGAGAGGAGTTTAGAGATACCAAACTTATGATCTCATGAGAAGTAGAGGAGAATAATTAGTGAAAGTATTGTCATTCTGATCATGGAGATTTTGAGCAAGGGTTGGACAAGGAGAGCTTGATGAAGTTGCTGCACTCACATCTATGGTTGTAAGTATTCTTCATTGTTGTTCTCATTAATGCAATCAATGCTTGGCCTGTTTCTTTCAAACTTGTACTTGTTCCATATAAGTTTTTCTGCAGTAGATGGATCTATGTTTTAGCTAATCTCAGTAGAGTAGGAAGTCTTTTGTACTTTTTTTTTTCTTGCAGGACCTACTAAGGAGCTCAAGATCGAAGCTCATTCTGGACCTTGCAGGGACAAATGACATTCATAAGGTACACACCTCCCTCCTTCTCTTTTGTTCATAAGCTTGATTAGATCTAAAAGGAAGTCAGTGTCCATGTTAAGCACCTTCTATCTTAGAGTTAAGAGTCTAGCTCCCAAGAGGAGATCTACTTGTCTGCGGGAAGATTTTCCTACAACACCTACCTCTGGGTCCTTTTAGAAAATCCTTCTCTTCTGCACTGTAAGACTTCACAGTATCTACTAAAAATTCGGTGATAAACCTTGCAACAATACTGTCTACCCAGAAATCTACTGCGCGCGTAAATTTTTTATTAGCTTGTTGTAACTACGCGATCTCCAATGACATCCACTCCAGCTATCTGATTCGATTTGTAGGGTGGTTGTATTTTAACCTCAATAACCACCCCTGCAAAAAATGCGGGAAATCACAGAAAAATACCTCATGCAAGTCGCTAAACACGTATTTGTTAAGATATTTGCGCGGTGTTAACTTAGGGTTTTTGTTATCCTTCTACGCAAACTCAAGTTACTTTGTTTTCAACCATATTTCAATCTCCATCTTCACTGGATTCCATGGTCTATACATTCCCTTTTTCACTTTCATTCTCTGCACGATTCTTCCACGGATCCATTCCACTCAATCCTATGCAGTTCCAATCGACAACACAACCATTTGTTGGTTTTATTGTTCTCTATTTTATTTCTAGGGTTGACCCAGGTTCGAATCTCAATAGCTTTCCAACAAAACCCTCTAAAACTATCGACCCTCCTGGTAAACCAAAAGGCAATGCATTACACAGAGTGCACTGCATAGTCTCACCCGAGATAGATTTATGGGTGACTATAATGCAAGTGCTTGCAATCTAGGAATGAGTGGGGATCTGTGAATGTATTTTATCTTCTTCATGCATTCACCATGTTATTCATTCAAATATTCCTAGGATTCATTCATATTTTAATCCCATACATGAATTCTAATATATCTAGCTTAACCATTCATTCATTCATAAAATAATCATTGACAAAAGGTAAACATGCAAGAATCATCACATAGGACAAAATTTTTACCGTGGTTCACCCCGTCCTGGGATACGCCCACAAAGATTTGGCTTCTCTGCTCTTTTATTTAGTTTTCTGCAAAATATGGCGCTACACACATTACATATTCCATCATACAATCCTGAAGAGGTTCAAGAACCTCTGTGAGGCGGACTAGATCACACCAGACTCCCCAGCCTATGACCTAACCCTCAAAATCTAGCGTACTTGACTCTTTGATCACCCTGGGATTACAATTATTCAAAAACTATGAACTTATAACCACTAAACAACAACTGAACTGATCACTTTCTCCCAAAAATCAACCAACTGACTGAAATCTAACCTAGACCTCCCAGGTTCTTATTTATACTAGTTTTCAAGCTTATAGCCATTACAATATTTATCAAAAACCCTAACCCTATCATGGTTAGGTTTTCCTACCTGCACGCCAAGTTGTTTTTCCTCTTGCATGCTGCTTTTCATTTTTTTTTTCTGCATGCTTCTTTCTTGCCATCGATTGCACACGCTCCAAAATTAGGTCTTTCCCAAAATAGACCTTTTCTCCAAAAATATATATGTGCTAAAAATAACCTTTCTTCTAAAAATAGGCTTGCGCCCAACAGTTCATTAGATGGACGTGAAGACTGCTTTCCTTAATGGAGTTATTGAGGAGGAGGTATATGTTGAGCAACCTAAGGGATTTGAGGTTGACAGTAGAGAGACACATGTGTGCAGACTAAGGAGAGCCTTGTATGGGATCTGTTATCGCACAATCTATATTTTCCCAAATTCTAAATACAAGTAGAATTAGATTGGCGTAACACAGAGGTATCCTTGTCACTGTCACCCCAACATGGTACCTCTTTCTCTTTAGGAGGAGAACAACTCACTCCAAGAGATAAGTACCAGAACCTAGTTGATTGATGAAGGGAAACTAAGACCGAGAAAAAACCCACCCTTCTCTCTAGGTCAATCAAATGAAGGGAGTCACTTAGTAAGGTTTAAAGGGTCAAGGGGAAACCAAAGTGAATGGTACTTTCCCTTTACCAATGAAACAACAAACATTAGGAATAACCAATAACTTCAATGCTCTCAATTAGTGACTTCAATATCAAAGAATGCTACTGGAGAAATTATATGTATAAACAAAGATAAATGTACAATAGTAGCAATGCATCCAGAAATTCCAAGTTATGATCATAACAATGAGATATAAAGATTTTACAAATGATAATAATTTTGTCACTTACAATTTCAAGATTAACATGAGTCAATTAATGAATTTAAAGTTTGTCTAAACACTTATAATGAAAACAAATTGATAGTGATGACAATAGTAAACCACTTCAGAAAAAGTACTTCTTTAAGGCAATAACACACACAATTTTGGCATCAAATGATAGTAACTTACCTAGTACAATTTTCTGGGCAGTTCTCTTGTTAATATAGGTTGATTAGGGATGAAAGCAATGGCTATAACAATAGTGATAACAAAAACACCAGCTTCAGAAATGCACTTAGAATAACAACAAGAAGTGGTTCAAAGCCTTAAGGTGATAGCGCCTAGGCTTGCACAATTTTCTGGGTAGTTTTAATTAACAAGTACACCCTAATGTGTTTCTAAAGTTGATTGTAGAAAAGGGTAATAACATCAACAAGTTAGTGATTTAGGTTAAGTTAATAAGATAGAAAGTAAAAGATGAGTGTAGAGTTGATGATCTTGTCAAAGATATGACGAGGAGAGGACTAGTGCCTTTAAAGGGTAGATGGAGTCAAAGCTGGTGGATCCTTTTTAGATATGTTAACTTATGATAATGCACACAATTCAAGGAAATCCAAGACCTAGGAGGAATAACACCTTAAGTCTTCCTATGTTTCTTGACCCTAAAAAGAGAGGTAAGCTAGGGTGTAGGCACTTATAGTCCCTAGAGCCTCCTTTTTCTTGAAGAGTTTGTGGATGAGAAATATCTTGAGCACAATAACTAAGTAAAAACCTCAAGGGAGCTAAAACTTTAGGGCCCTAGGGTTTCACCAATTACTAGATCAATTTATGAAGCTAGGCAAATAAAAAGTAAGAAAGTTATCACTTTAAGTTTCTTACTTCAAGCATTAAATACACCATGCAATTTCATAATCTTATATAAGAAAATAAAACCATATCATTAACCATTCAATAGAATACAAAATGCAGATTTTACTTACTTGCACCAAGAATAATCATGAATATACCATGCAAGATCACCATAAAACTTAAAAAACATTGATCCAAGTGCTAAAAAAAGCCTCCAAGAAGAGTAGCGCCTCACTATTTTAGCCAAGTACACCCAACTAGGGAGAAATTTAAGACCTCTCCTTGTCCAATGACAAGTTATGATGAAAATGAATGTCACTTTCTATTTATTTAGACAAAATTTACCCTAAAATTAATTTTAGTTCATAATTATAGGGTCGACCTGATCCATTTTCCCTAATTTACATAATTAAACAAAATTACATGAATAAACCCTAGTAGGGTGACGTCATGACCTTTCTAGGGTGACGTTGAGCTCCAATGGGAGACGTCCAACCCTGGAAAGTGGAACGTTGGCCCCTATGAGGCCTAATCACACCATCAACTACCAAACGTTGTGCCAAGCATCCTTCTTTCACCAGAACATCACCTCCATGAAACCCCAGCCCCCAAATGATGGCATAATGGGCTAGGTGGGTGGTCTTTAGGCCTTCCAAGTCCATCGTCCAAGTGAAGAGGCGTGGAACTAATCCATCTAGGCCTGCTAGAGTGCATCCAAATGCAACATCCTTCCTTCATCTAGTGAAAATATTCAATCTCTTTATACCCTGGATGCGGTTTCAACATCCATATGTGGGATTTGAGCCCCCATGAAGGTTTGAGCTAATCATTCCCTCATGTGTACCTCTCCACCAAGAAAGGTCCTGGAGTAACAACAAGTATGCCCTCCAGGGGTTCATAAGTCATAAGGATCATAGCATGTAAATCACATCTAATAATTAAATTACCCAAACATGTGCATCAAACCCCCCTTGACCCCCCAAAAATGCTCAAAGACGTTATGCAATTTGACAAGTTAGGTTTGGAGAGGGTGTCAGGGTGTCCTATTGGGCTAACCTCTCTTAAGTTTGGGGTGTTTCCTAGGTGGAGTCTAGTCCAAGTCAGGTAAGTGTATGAGGTGGCATGGGGTAAATACTTGGGCATGGGGTGCATGTGATAACATGGAAATGTAGAGTCTTACCTGTGGGTTCCTCTGTGGAGGGAGACCCGCACCTTGTCATGAAACATAGTTACCAACTTAATGAGAACTGTGACCTCAAAATGAGAACTCTGGCCCAAAAAACCCATATTTTTGCATAAAAAACATCAAAATCAACCCCCAAATCAAAAAGTGGTGCTACCGGTAGCACCATTTTTTAAAACGGGGTCAAAATTACAACAATTTTCAAACATGGGCTTCAAAACTTAGACAGTAGCTCAGAAAAACCTTAAAATCGACACCTAAAAACAAATAAGATGTTTTTGATTTTTTTTTTAATTTTCAAAACGTTAAATTTTGAGATCATTTGAAATTTTATTTTTATCACTTGGTACCATTAAAACCAAAACCTCAAAATCAACCATCAAATTGAAAAGTACTGCTACCGGTAGCACCCATTCTAAAATTGGGGTATGAAAATGACACATTTTTATAATGTGGTAAAATAAAAAATCATTACTGTAAATAAAATCATAAAAGAAACCCTTAAATGTTTACTTTTAAAATGTTGTTATCACGCAAAGCACAAGGTAATACATAATGCCATGAAAATATCACAATATAGTTTAAAAATTCAACGTCACTTTTAAATAATTTTTTACTTTTAATAATAAAGCAGTGAATACAAGTTACATTGAACGAAACATAAATAATTTCTTAAAAGTATTGTTATATTGACCATATTCAAAACATATGAGCTAAGAAATTTTATGAGCTAACAAAATTGTGAAAAACAAAGAAAAACTAGAAAAAAATGAAAAAAAAAAAAATTTCCCAGTAAAAACAATAATTTAAAAAACAAAAATATGTTTCTTTCTTAAAAAGAAGAGCAAAAAAACCCTTCAAACTTAAGAAAAAAAAATTAGAAAAAAAACCTGAAAAATAATCAAAATTCAATAATTGAAAAAAAAAACATCTAAAATAAAAAAAAATTAAAGAAAACACTAATATTACCTAAACTACAAATTTATTTAAATGTTCTTTTTTAATAATATGTTAATAATCTAAGAATGTTATAATCTAACAATGTTATATTATAACAATGTTATATTATAACATTGTTATAATATAACATTCTTATAATATAACAATGTTATATTATAACATTGTTATATTATAACAATGTTATAATATAACAATGTTATATTATAAAATATATTTATGTTTTTGTTTAGATATTAATGAAGTTTTTTTTTGTGTAAATTTTATATTTTTAAGGTTTTTGATATAAATTAAAAAAAAATTGTTGTAGTTTTAAGGTTTTTCAATTTATTTTTGTTAATTTTTATTTAAATTTTGTATTAAATTTTGTATTTGAAGTTTTTTAATTTGTTTTTTTTTTTATATGTTTTTAATTTTTTGGGGGGTTTTTTCATCATTCTAAAGTTTTTTTGGGCTATAGATTTTTTTTTTTTACCATTTTGTTAATTATTTCTCATTTTTCTTACTTTATATATATATA
>JASDQU010100259.1:30982-48043 GCA_032191745.1 Picea mariana | reverse complement strand
TTTTAGTTTTTAATTGATAAAAAAAAAAAACGAATTATATTTTTTTGCTAAATATTTAAAAATATTGTTATTTAACAACAATTATTTTCTATGTATTGAAGTAAGGTAAAAAAAAAGTGTGTTAAAATGGTATTTTCCACTATATTTAAAATGTATAACTTAATTAAGGACAAATAATAATATGAAAAATTTTAATTTCAAAAAAATAAATGGTGTACAACATTTTTAACATTGGATGAAGCATGGAAATATGATTAAAAACACGAATGAATAAAAATAAAAATAAAAATAAAATAGAAAAGTTTGAAAATAGATGAAAAAACATCGTTGAGAAAAAAGAAAAAAAAAAGAAAAATTGAACAATTTGAAAATAAGTGAAAAAACTACCATTTAAATAAACAAAGTGGAAACCTTATGTAACAGAAAATTTAAAATATCTAAAAACCACCTAAAAATGGAGGGGGGTGCTACCGGTAGCACCATTTTTAAAAACGGGGTAAAAAACTTGACCCCCAAAAAAAAGAGAACTCTGTAGAGTTCTCGTTAAGTTGGTAACTATGTTACGAATACAATTGTTTCCTAACCCATTCATTGCCTTTTACTCTTAGCTTATTTCTTTTGATCTTTTGTTCTTGTGCTTCAAGGAAATAGTTGAGGGCCACTGCCCTGGCTTGATTACCAGAGGTGACAATGTTATCCACAAACATTTCATGGAAATGAGAAGGCTAGCTTGTGATGAGACCCCGTTTCTCTTGGCTATGTCACCAAGAGACACTACCCTAGTTTGATGACTAGATAGGTGGTAGTGTCATACCGCTACATGTCCATGGTCATAATAGGTCGACTCGTGATGAAACCTCATATCCATCAACTAGTACCTTGAGTGTTTAGGTTATCTTGTGGGTCCCCTTTTCTTACTGAGAATCTTTTCACTAATTTCTCAAGGATCCCTGGGCGAAGCATCTGTAGGGTTTCAAAATTGGCTTTTAACTCTTGCCAACTACTTTTACCCTCTGGGCCTTTAGCCCCATCTTCCCACAAGGTAAGTTACAACCCTTCCTAGCATAGCCAATCCCAATGTCCAAACAAGGATAGGGGAGATGGAAGGAATAAATATGGAAAGTGGTAAGTATTGAGGGAACAAACGATGACTTTTCACAGATCCACCCAGTAGAAATCCATCCTAAAGGGAAATCAACTTACTAGGGAAACATGTCACCCTTCTAGGTATGAACGAGGCAAAAAGAATAATTTCCAAGAAAATGTCATGAAATGAAGAAGGATTAAATACAACATATTCAAGTGCTTCAAAAATCAGAGTGATACATACCATGATACCCAAACTCATTATCTCATGAAGCAAGACTCATTGCTACTTCAAGACTAGGCTGGTGTGATGGATACTGTTGTTGGTGATACTTGGACTGCACTGAAGAAAGGAGGGGCCCCTTGGGGCCATGCTCAAGTCATCTGGTTCTCAGTACTCCATGTATAGGACATGTGGGCCTTGAGACGTGATATCCTTAGTTATCCCTAGACTAGGGGATAACAACTGGCTCCAAATTAGGGACATGTGCTCACCGTAGAGCGCATGAGAACCTCAACATATCTGGTATGACCCGTGCCTGCTAAATCTCAACAAAAGACATTATAAATACTTAGGGTGGTGATATCACCCCTTGTCCATATATGATAAAATAAGCAAATAAAATAATCCCTAGTCTAACATATGATTATGAGCATACATATATACATAATGAATAAAGACAATATGAAAATGCAACTACAACTATGCTAACATGATATGTGTTGAGGAAAAGATATGAATTGATTTTACTCAAGCATTTTCAGACTTTACTTGGCTAAAGAAAAGTAGACGGGAATATCACCCAATGTTTATAGCCAACAAAAACAACATCCTAACTCACAAGTATTAATTACGAGTGCTTAGGCTAGTCTTTTATCAACAAAAAGCTTACTGGAAATTCACTTTTTATGTAATTTTCTGAATATAATAGTTGCTGAAATAAATGTAAGAATAGAAGTAAAGACACCAAGATGATAATAAAGATAGATGAGACATAAAACAATCCTTTATTTAATTCTAATTCACCAAAGAGTCATTTTCTTTACAAAATCTCATACATAAATCTTGAACCAAAGTCAAACTTCGACATCCTTGATGGAACATACAAAAAGACATCTGACAGAAAACCAAAACTGAGCTCTAAAAGCTGGATCAACTTGCCACAGATTACTGCCCACTCGACTCTGCACAATAGCCTTTATCAGTCATGAAAAATAATTCACAAACAGACAAATCTACACAAACCATCAAAGATAGATCAACACCTCTGAAGAACAAGTGTCTGAATGATTTGATTCAACCCTGAATATTGTTGTCTACAATAAGACCCTGCTATCATAAAAGAGAATTAGGCTGTGATGAATATATGAATGAATGAAAAATGAACTATCTCAACATAAACTCAAAGAACAAACCTTAGCATGCTTCTACTTCTATCCTCTTTTTGTTCCTCCCTTTCCTTTTGCTTTTAACAATTAGAATTGGTCGAAGAAGTTGAACCAATTCATTAGTTAAGTTAATTAAAAGACTCAACTAACTTTAGTTAGGGGGAATATTATAATTATAATAAGGGTCATAAATAATAATAACTAGTAGGTGGGACCCCTTGTGACTCCCTTCAGTTCATAACAATCATAATAATCATAACATAACCATTAGTTAAGAAAAACACACCTCCTTGTGTCTCCCATCAACATATTCACTTTTGGTAATTTAAGCTCATGAAATTTGAAATTATTTCAAAAATAATACTCATATATCCAAAATAAACATGTTGTCCAAAGATCCCTGAAGTCAACTGTCATAAAACGATAGATAAAATAAAACTCAAAGTCATATTTTCTTTTGTTGATGCTATTATCCTTTAGTCCTTTTTTGACAGAGGCATGATAGGCCTATGTTTTTAGCCTTTATTTGAATGGTGCATCCCTGCATACATGATTGATTAGCAAATGATCTTTTAATTAACCATACATGACAACTCTTTTAAAATACGAAATGGATTTTGTCTCAACAATATATTAGACTCATGCAATCCAATCCATACAAATTGTTTTACTGTCAATCAATGAGCAGGGGGGTGGAAAAGGGTTCTGGGATAGATGAAGGGGTTGTATTGAGCGAAAATATGATATAATGAGGGGGAAAAAACATGGTCACTTCTCAATGACAACAACAATCAACTGTAAAGCAACCAATAAAACCTCATTGCAATCCACACAAGACACTACCACTTCCATCTACTTTAACAAAAAAATTCCCTTGACTGTAATCAATCTCAGAACAGGGAGTGAAAAAATGAATATGGGAAGGTGATGGGATTTTTAATTAGAAGAAAATGAAATCATGGAAGGGAATAAATATGATTACTGTTCATGAAATTGACTAAGTGATCCACAAAACATTCTGCGAAAAGAGATGTATCAATCATCAATCACTTTGACCAAATAACAATTTCTGTGTAGTTAACTAGTTCTCTGTTCATAATCAAATATCCAGCACAGTGTCACCGCATGACAACATGTATTCCACACAAATTTTAAGGGGTTTTGTTCCTGTCATTTACATTCTTTTCATTTTAAAGCACTTTTTTAACAATACCCATTTCCAATCTGTAAACCATCAAAATCAACCACTGCCCATACATCACTTCAATCGACAAATATACTCCAAATAATATTTCCAAAAAAAACAATGAAGTCACAGTATCATTGGCATCAAGTCTGTCACTTTGAATGCAATGACATCCATTAAATAAATATATCCAGTCACTCAATAATCAAGATCAAATTGCCTAAACCTAATTGACAATTGAACAGACAACAACCACCATTCTAGCACAAGATATGGACTGAATAATACAATCATGCAAGTGTAACTCCATCATTGTGCAAGCCCAATCTAACACGACTGTAAAAATGGACCACCTCTCCAACTGACGAGGTACCAACAACAACCTATCTCAACAAAAGATCGGGCTGCAACAAATATGTTTAAAACCCTGTGGGTATTTTTGAGTGTGAAAACAAAACAAACCATCTATGTTATACACAGCGCGCAACCAACAAAACACCACGATGCAACATTTCCACTTAACACAAAAACACACAGTCGTAGAAATAACTCAACCATCGTGCTGAGCCCTCAATACAATATTGCTTCGATTTAGTTACACTGTAATCGACTATGTTGTGCAAACCCAGGCTTATACAATTGAACAAATACAAAGATGTAGTGGATATATTCTCTACAGTTATCCGACTCAATAGTCATTCATCCCCAAAGAAAACCATAGTGACCATGCCCATTATTTCATTTGCAAAACACCATGCACACACGCGATATGCATGAGCAACATCAAGCCTTTGTAACCAATGCCAACTAATCATCCAAATAATTATTAGTGCAATTACTAGTGACTGTGTATTAATCAAACAATTCGCCATTGTTTTAGAAAATCAATCAATCGAACCAACTATGGTAACTACACATACCCACACATCAATTCAAATCAGGGCAGAGGCCTTCTCCATTAACAATACTGAGTTATTAACATAAGGAGGGTGACCGTATACTTCGAAAGTATAAATGGAAATGTAGGGTTTATCATTTTTATCACATAGGTAGTAACTAAATGCCAAACAACCACGATTGCCATACGACCAACTGGGCGAATGCATATTCAAAGTAATCAATCGTACATTCAATCCACAATAACCCGTAGAAACTTAATAGGCCCGACAATCTCCTCTACAGAACTCCAGATTGGGGGTTAAGGGTTTGCTTGGTAGCCATCACAGGAGGAACAGAGCCCACTCCTCCTAATGGTGAAACTTCGAGGACAAAGGTGTACACACAAAGAGGGCTATGATTTGTTTGTGGACAGGAAAGAATTCCATGACAGGGACCATAACAAGAGGAACTAGTTTAACTTTGTGTGGAAAATGTGATTTAACGCACGCAGGATATAATCCTCATGCCTTTCGATCAAACAACTACCACACAGAGGTGAAGACAGGGCCGAGTAAGAACATGAAAACCCACTACGTGACCACTAGTGGTGAAATCAACCCACTGCCCATATGTACAATGTTTGGTGATACTAAAGCTCCAGTCATTAAACCCCATAAAAAATCACAGACTAGATACATCAATGCGAAAACGTGAAGACAACCCACCAAGACCAACAAGGATCTTCTAAGTAAACAAACAAGGATAACATAGATCTCTTGTGACTTCTAATGCCCTAGGATAACCATTAATTCCATGAATTTAACCTCATTTCAAAAAGAATCATCAACGTTTCATTCACAATCACCATTTACACAGCCATAATACTTAAGGAGAGCACAACTAACACACTTGAGCCAATATCCATTTCATAACCAGAGTAGATTCATGAAGGGCCAAAAAAAGAACATACCTGTAATCAAATGTCTTAAAACGCAAGTTGGTCGAGCAGTTCCTCACTGCTAAGAAATCAGAGCATAACCACAACAGTAATCTTTGGAAGATAGTCGTACTATGGTGGCGCCCAACGGTAAGGGTAAAGGTGATGTGAAATAAATGCACATCACTTACCTACTTCAAGTTCATTCAATTATTAGTATGCGCCAACTACTAATCCAACAAATCATCCACCTTGAACCAACAACATTTAATTTACAAGAGCGCCACCCATATCACATATGACCATCTCTATTATGCAGAAATGCATACCAACTATGCTATATACAACCTTGTTAACTCGCATGGCTATCCTATGTTAGCTAGGATTTTCCACAATCTTTTTCAATGCATATAGTATAACATGTTAGCATAGGACAATTCCTTCTTTTAGCTTCTTTCCATTTCTTATTACTAACATGTGTTTGTTGAAGGTGTCACAAGTAATAGATCCAAGAACAGTCAGCAATGATAACCATGAAAAATTTGGTGTTACTTGATCTTGGAACAACAAGGAGCCTTGTATAATATGCCTGATCCATTATCCAATAAAACAAGATATCGTCAACCATGAAAGTAGTGTCGAACAATAACATACCATTGAATAAACATCAGACTTGATCTCCAATCTATGAGGGGGTCCCACCTACTAGTATTATTTAGCTTTTATAATAATAGGCTTTAGCAACACTTTGCGGGCCAAACTTCGTTACGAATTTAATCGTCAACAAACTGGCGACTCCACAGGAATTTTTTTTTTCAACAGATTTAGAACTCAGAACTCATGGTTTCACAGACCAAGAGCAGCAGGTCAAGAAAATATAACCAGGAAGATTATGCAACAGGGGGAAGTGAGCGGATTTAATGGAAAGATGATCGGGAATTTGGGGATAACTTATGAAAAATGTTAAGTATGAGGGGTTTTACGACTGTATGCATAATCCATCGACCGAGATCTGCTCTTTAACCTTAAAGAAGGAAAATTTCCAAATTTTCTCTTAAATTCTCAATGGATGAAGAAATGGCGAGAATAAGCGGGAGATAACCAATTTTTTATAAGACAACAGTGGAAATATATAACAATTTCAAGGGTCCTTCAGAGAAGACATCATAACAGATGTGTAAGATTGATTGTTATTGACTAATAATGCTTCCAGGGGTGTCACTGTGGCAAATATGATCCAACATCTTATTCCCTACTGAAACTAAATATGATCAAAACAAATCCCAACAGAATAAAATTGCAAAAGATTAAAATAATAGAAATAAAGTGGTAGAAAAGTAAAGGTAGTAGGAAATGCTTGAAACAGAAAACAACTACTGTAAGTAGAAGAAAGAACAAAAACGTGAAAATAGAGCTAGACTACTAAAATACAGAAAATCCAGACAACGTAGAGCTTTCAAGTTGGTTACACGTAATGCTTTAAGTGAGAACCATTAGTGCTGTAGGAAAACAATCACTCTTGCAAATATTTTATAATGTAATAATTTGTACCTAAGACAAAAGCGATTTTGAAAGGACCCAGCCATAATTTATGAAAATTTGAATGTCTTCCCCTATCAGCGTGAGCCGAATCCCATAACATAAATTTTTCATTGACCTTAAACTTGACATCTTTGACACTCTTGTTGAAATATTTCTTAACGGTTTGTTGTCTCTTTTTAATATTATCCAAGGAAAACATCCTTTGTTCTTCCAAAGCTAGTAGTGCATTTACCCTTTGTGAAACATTTGAAGAACTTAATTCTTCAATCTGTAGCATCAACCTTAAGGAAGAAAGTTCTAGCTCTGTTGGAAAGAGGGCTTCTTGACCATAAACCAACTGAAAAGGTGTACAACCAATGCTTACTTTGGTGGTAGTTCGATCTTCCCAAAGGGCATAAGTGAGGAGAGTGTGCCTCTGACGAGGCTTATCTTCGATGAGCCTTTTGATGATTGTTACCAGATTTTTGTTGGTAGACTCAGCTTGCCCATTTCCTTGGGGATAATAAGCTGTTGAGGTGAAATGTTTAACCCCCAACTTGGCTAAAAACTAAGTTATCTTAGCAGAAATGAAAGTGACACCATTGTCTGTAATAATTTCCAATGGAAGACCAAACCTGGAAAAAATATTATTTTCAAGGAAAGAAATTACATGATCGTCTGTGGAATTCTTAAGTGGGACAACTTCAACCCATTTTGTAAAATAGTCTGTGGTTGTCAGAATAAAAACTTTCCCAATTGAAGAAGGAATATTAATAGGACCGATAAAATCCAATCCCCACTTTGAAAAGGCAAAATCTGGCAGGACAGGTTGTAATGACATGGTTGAAAGGCGTTCCTTCCCAACAAATTTTTGGCATTTGTCACAAGACCTCGAAAAAAATAAGAGTCACGAAAGATCAAAGGCCAATAATATCCTTTTCTAATAATCTTGAAAGTGGTGGTTTTTGTAGAAAAATGACCTCCTACATGAATGACAGACCTTGAAGAACCGTGAGCTTCTTGCAAAATTTTTTGTGTGTCTTCATTGTTTACACAACGAAGCAATACACCATCAACAGATCTTCGAAATAATAGGTCTCCTATAATGACATATATTGCAGATTCAAGACAGAGCCTTCTCCTTTGATGAGTGTCTAAGTTGTTTGGACATCTTTGGTTCTGTAAATAATAAACCAAATTTTTGTATCAAGGATGTTCAGACACAGGGAGGATCTGATCGTCAATGTAAAAGAGGGCTGAAAGGGAACTATCTTCTTCATCGATTTCTTCACCATTCTTAGCATGATGATCCAAGTGAAGGGCTAGGTCACGTCCCTTGATAGTGGTAGAAGTCATGATATTCAAATCATGCTCATGGATCTTGGCAAGCCAATGTGCAATTTTTTCTGAAAGATAAGTCCGTGAGAGAAAAAAACTTAACAATAGGTAAAGGGACCTTTACCAATGTACGCTTACCTAAGATGTAGTGGCGAAAATTTTCAACGGCCTTAACAAGAGAGAAAGCATGTTTCTCAATAAAAGATTATTTAAATTCATCATCTGACAAAATTTGACTCATGTAAGCCACTGGTTTTTCATTTCCTTGGTCATCAATTTGCATGAGGACAACAAAATTGCCTCCTTAGTAGCATTAGTATATATCGTGAATTCCTTTTCAAAGTTCGGTTTCGCCAAAACCGGTGCAGAACTGATTGCTTTCTTAATCCCTTCAAAAGCATTTTCGACATCATCTGTCCAAGAAAAGGGATGATCTTTCTTAATAAAATAATGAATTGGTTTGACCATAACAACAAAATCTGGGACAAACCTACAAACAAAGTTAATAACCCCCATAAAAGCTTGAACTTATTTCTTGGAAGTGGGAGCAGGAAGGTTAAGGATAGAAACAATCCTTTCAGGATCAATGCTTATGCTTGAATCGGAGATGATGTGTCCCAGGAGTTTTCCCTCGGTAACACCAAATTGGACTTGGAAGGGTTTAGATAAATGCCAAATTTCCTACATCGCATGAGAACTTTTCTCAATGACCAAAATGATTTGATTGAATTTTAGAGTATACTGTTAAGTCATCAAGGTAGATCTGAATTATTTTACTGATCAAATCGTCAAAATATAACTGCATAGCTCTTTAAAATGTGGCACCTGCATTAGATAAACCAAAAGGAATATGTTCATAAGCAAAGGTACCCGAACGAGTAATAAAGGTGGTTTTATATTTATTTTCCCTTTTTACCTTGATTTGTATATAACCTGAAAAACCGTCAAGTAGGGACATCATTTGTGACCCCACAACCTGCTGCAAAATCATTTCCATGTTAGGGAGAGGGAAGTGGTATTTTATGCTATCTCGGTTTAGTGTGCAAAAATTGACACACAATCTGATCTGACCAGTGGTTTTCTGAATGGGAACTAGATTTGAGACCCATTCAGAATATTTGACCGGAAAGATGATTCCAACCTTCAAAAATTTTTCTAACTCCTTCTGAATAGTTGCTTCTAGCGCAGGGTTGATAGGTATTTGTTTTTGCCTAACTAGATTTACAAATTCCTGAATGGGGATGGCATGTTGTATAAGGCTAGGATCAAAACCACGAAGATCCTCATAAGACCAAGAAAAAACATCTTGAAATTCACCAAGCAACTTGGCGAACTTCTCTTTCTCTTCATCTGAACATTTGGCACCTATTTTGACGTTCTTTGGAGTCTTGGGTGTCCCAATCTTCAATGAGATGGTTTCACCTACCTTCCTTTTCAACTCTTCTTCCTTTTATTGCTCCTTGTTTCCTACATCACTCGATGAAAAATAACTCTCCAGAGGAGTCAAGCCTTTAGGAATCTTGTTATCTTCTATGGATATAATTTCCTTAGATTTAAAAGGTTCATTTTGAATAAAAGAACAAATGCTCTCATCGTTAGGGAAGACCTGCCAAGATTCTATATTGTTGGGAATATGCAGATGATATAGGGATTGAAAGGTACAATCAGGTCTGTGTGGCAGGAGTTGTCGATTAGGGGAAGCTGCAAAAATTGCTAACCGATCAGCCATTGAGTTTAACTCCCTTTTAACATGGGCGATGTTGAAAGATAAAAGGTTTGAGATAAGTGCCCAAAATGTTTGGGTGTATCATTTCATCAACTTGTTGCTATGAGAATAAATTTTACACACAAGATTCACAACAAGCTCAGAATCTCCAAAAACTGAAAGGTGACCACAACCAAGATTATAAGCATTTTCAACGCCTAATAACAAGGCTTCAAGTTCAGTGACATTGTTAGTGCAAACGAATTCCAACCGATAAGAAAAGTTATGGATTTTTCCTATAGGAGAAATCACGATAATGCCAACTCTGTTACCTTCATTTGAGCATGAACCATCAAAGTGCATGTGTCACATGCCATCATCTAAATCGATTTGTTCCATGGAATTGTTATCTTCCTCGACAAAGATGGAATACACTCCTAAGTCCTCCTCGATATAGTTTACGTTAGGCTATGGGACACTCTCTATGTAGGGTGATATCCTTCCTTCTCTAAGGACTATAACATTTTTTCTGTTCCGGGGAACAAATAAATGAGTTCCCTCGAGTGAGGTACCCACCCGTTGAGGCTTGCCAATATCTTCCTAAGATGATTGATTAATTTATTACTAGCATATCGATCACCTGAATATTGAGGGTCATCTTTATTTCAGGATGGGCGCGCAAAACTAGGGTCACATCTTTGATCTCACCTATGGTCTTTTGTTGTAGACTATTATAAGAAAGCATGCTTCTGGCATTTTCGTCTGTACAAGACAAGACTAGCTCTTCCATAATAATATTCGACATAACACTTGGGCCCGAACCACCATCAATGAGGCAACAATGGGCAATTTTTTCCATGATCTTTACAAAAATGCAAAAAGGGGGTTTTTTTACAGGGTATCTAAAGTTATGTACACCTAATTTATTTACAGAAGAATCCTCTTCGTCTACCTCTTCAGAAAGATTGGCTACAACAAAACCTTTTCCTTCCATGAATTGTTTCAGATGCATCTGTTGTTTAGGGACAACAACCATGTCTAGGAAGGTTGCATCTGATCTGATGTTGGCCAGTTGATTCAAGCTATTGTATTTAGAAGAGGGAAGAGGGGGAGTGATTCTTTGAATCTCAGGAATTTTAGGAACCTGGGGCATAACAGTGGTTGAGGATGATCTCGGGATAGAAGAACTGCAAAGAGAGTCAAATTTACCCTTGGGAGCATAGACTTTTTTCCTAGTGTTAATAACCATGACATATTCTGGCTCTGCAAAGTCTAGGACATCGATAGTAGCTTCTAGTATTTTACCAAAGATCTTATCTCTGGCACTCTTCTTTACCTCACAAGTGGTTTCTTCGTGGTGTTCCTCGCAAAAGTTACACCAACTCTGAGGTAGGATAGCCTTAGGTTGAAAATTGTTCTCAACTGGATTTCTAAAGGGGGGTGCATAAGAGGATGAAGCTTCAGGGGTGAGAGGGGAGACAGTACCCTTCCACTCGAATGCTATCAAACGATTGTTCATATCTTGTACTAGTTGTAAGAGAGCGAACATGTTTGTTTCTCTAATCGATTCCCCCTAGGGAAGACCAGTTCTTTCAAACTGTTATTCATACTCTAAACAGGTATGTAGAGTGGAACTGAGATTATCAATGGATTTTTCCTCAAGCCTATGACGGTAGGGAGAAGGCAATGCATTGTAATAATGCATGAAAGCGGCTTGGTTCTGAGGGTGGATAAGTTTAGGGATTTGATTGTACAACTTGGTGAAACAAAATTTGAAAGACTTGATGGTCTCACCTTCCTTGTAGGTAACATTATTGTATTCCCTTAACTTCTCGGCTGGGCTTTTAGATTGCCCATAAGTTGATTTGAACCAGTAGATTAATTCCTCCCAAGTAGGCAGAATCTTAGGAGGAAGGTCAAAGAAGTCAGTCATAGCCTTTCCTTCCAAGGAATTCACAAATAGGCGCATGCAAGTATCATTTTCGTTGGCCCCTATATTGTGACAAGCATTAGAAAATGCCACCAGGTGTTCATTGGTACTGACAGTGTTATTCCCTGAAAACTTAGGCAGGTGCTCTTTAAACTTTGGAAGTGGACGAGTAGCAGGTGTTAGGTTAAAAGGAGAGGACACATGCCACAGTGTGGTTGTGGCGTCCTCTTCAAACTGAAAAAGTCCATACTTTTTGATGAATTTGGTGGGGTTTGTAGTAGATTGGACAGGGATATGGTGGCTATACAAGCTACCAATCACCAATGACAATGAAGATTGAGAAGATGAAGCACTTCGAGTGCCACCAGAGCCACCACCAGATGCCATCTTTTGGATGATAGATGAGGGAAAGAAAGATGAGTTGGATGAATCAGATAAAGTCCTCCTTAGAGAACTTTGTTGGATAGATAACACTACATTTCTTCTTCCTATTTCAACAATAGGATTGATTTCAGGTGACAAGCCCCTTCTTCTTCTAGAATCAAGAGAATCTAAGGACATGAAAGAAAGGCCAAAACTGAAGAAACAAAAGGTTACTGTTGATTTCTAGGCTGCCTACATCTAGCTTCTAATTTTTCTTGAACACTGATATCTCGTTCAATTGTTGCCCAAGAACAGTGAAGCTTAGCATGGGTCCTGGCAGTGTCTAAAATGGTATGAAATAAGTTCAAAGCATTTTTGGTCTGGTCTTGGAGGCCGGGCTCAAGATTGGGCTGCCTTGCAACATGAACAGTCATGAATAGAAAAATAGTCAAAGAATCAATATCAGAAAAATAAATATGTATCGATGAAAATAGAGTATAAAAATTAACCAGAGAGATATCGAAGATCTCCCCAGTATGGTCACCAAATAAATGTTGAGGAAAAGATATGAATTGATCTTACTCAAGCATTTTTAGACTTTACTTGGCTAAAGAAAAGTAGACGGGAATATCACCCAATGTTTATAGCCAACAAAAATAACATCCTAACTCACAAGTATTAATTACGAGTGCTTAGGATAGTCTTTTATCAACAAAAAACTTGCTAGAAATTCACTTTTTATGTAATTTTCTGAATATAATAGTTGCTAAAATAAATGTAAGAATGGAAGTAAAGACACCAAGTTGATAATCAAGATAGTTGAGACATAAAGCAATCCTTTATTTCATTCCAATTCACCAAAGAGTCATTTTCTTTACAAAATCTCATACATAAATCTTGGACCAAAGTCAAACTTAGACATCCCTAATGGAACATACAAAAGGACCTCTGATAGAAAACCAAAACTGAACTCTAAAAGATGGATCAAGTTGCCACAGATTGTTGCCCACTCAACTCTGCACAATAGCCTTTAACAGTCATGAAAATTAATTCACAAACAGACGAGTCTACACAGACTATCAAAGATATATCAACACCTCCAAAGAACAAGTGTCTGAATGATTTGATTCAACCCTGAATATTGTTATCTACAATAAGACCCTGCTATCATAAAAGAGAATTAGGCTGTGATGAATATATGAATGAATGAAAAATGAACTGTCTCAACATAAACTCAAAGAGAAAACCTTAGCATGCTTCTTCATCTATCCTCCTTTTGTTCCTCCCTTTCATTTTGCTTTTAACAATTAGAATTGGTCGAAGAAGTTGAACCAATTCATTAGTTAAGTTAATTAAAAGACTCAACTAACTTTAGTTAGGGGGAATATTATAATTATAATAAGGGTCATAAATAATAATAACTAGTAGGGGGGACCCCTTGTGACTCCATTTAGTTCATAACAATCATTATAATCATAACATAACCATTAGTTAAGCAAAACACACCTCCTTGTGTCTCCCATCAACATATTCACTTTTGGTAATTTAAGCTCATGAAATTTGAAATTATTTCAAAAATAATACTCATATATCCAAAATAAACATGTTGTCCAAAGATCCCTCAAGTCAACGATCATAAAACGATAGATAAAATAAAACTCAAAGTCGTATTTTCCTTTGTTGATGCTATTATCCTTTAGTCCTTCTCTTTTGACAGAGGCGTGATATGCCTCTGTTTTTAGCCTTTATTTGAATGGCGCATCCCTGCATGCATGATTGATTAGCAAATGATCTTTTAATTAACCATACATGACAACTCTTTTAAAATACGAAATGGATTTTGGCTCAACAATATATTAGACTCATGCAATCCAATCCATACAAATTGTTTTACTATCAAACAATGAGCAGGGGGGTGGAAAATGGTTCTGGGATAGATGAAGGGGTTGTGTTGAACGAAAATATGATATAATGAGGGGGAAAAAACATGGTCACTTCTCAATGACAACAACAATCAACTGTAAAGCAACCAATAAAACCTCACTGCAATCCACACAAGACACTACCACTTCCATCTACTTTAACACAAAAATTCCCTTGACTGTAATCAATCTCAGAACATGGAGTGAAAAACTGAATATGGGAAGGTGATGGGATTTGTAATTAGCGGAAAACGAAATCATGGAAGGGAATAAAGATGATTATTGTTCATGAAATTGATTAAACGATCCACAAAACATTTTGTGAAAATAGATGTGTCAATCATCAATCACTTTGACCAAATAACAATTTCTGTGTAGTTAACTAGTTCTCTGTTCATAATCAAATATCCAGCATAGTGTCACCACATGACAACATGTATTCCACACAATTTGTAAGGGGTTATGTTCTTGTCATTTACATTCTTTTCATTTTAAAGAACTTTTTTAACAGTACCCATTTCCAATCTGTAAACCATCAAAATCAACCATTGCCCATACATTACTTCAATCAACAAATATACTCCAAATCATATTTCCAAAAAAAACAATGAAGTCACAATATCACTGCCATCAGGTCTGTCACTTTGAATGCAATGACATCCATTAAATAAATATAGGCAGACACTCAATAATCAAGATCAAATTGCCTAAACTGAATTGACAATTGAATAGACAACAACCACCATTCTAGCACAAGATATGCACCGAATAATACAATCATTCAAGTGTAACTCCATCATTGTGCAAGCCCAATCTAACGTGATTGTAAAATTGGACCACCTATCCAACTAACGAGGTACAAGAAACAACCTATATCAACAAAAGATCAGGCTGCAACAAATATGTTTAAAACCCTGTGGGTATTTATGAGTGTGAAAAAAAAACAAACCATCTATGTTATACACAATGCGCAACCAACAAAACACCACGATGCAACATTTCCACTTAACACAACAACACACAGTCGTGGCAATAACTCAACCATCATGTTGAGACCTCAATACAATATTGCTTTGATTTAGTTACATTGTAATCGATTATGCTGTGAAAACCCAGGCTTATACAATCGAACAAATACAAGGATGTAGTGGATATATTCTCTACAGTGATCTGGCTCAATAGTCATTCGGCCCCAAAGAAAACCATAGTGACCATGCCCATTATTTCATTTTCAAAACACCATACACACACATGATATGAGTGAGCAACATCAAGCCTTTTTAACCAATGCCAACTAATCATCCAAATAATTACTAGTGCAATTACCAGTGACTGTGTATTAATCAAACAATTCTCCATTGTTCTAGAAAATCAATCAACCGAACCAGCTGTGGTAACTACGCATACCCACACATCAATTCGAATCGGGGCAGAGGCCTTCTCCATTAACAATACTGAGTTATTAACATAAGGAGGGCGACCGTATACTTCGAAAGTATAAATGACAATGTAGGGTTTATCATTTTTATCACAGAGGTAGGAACTAAATGCCAAACCAACACGACTTCCATATGACCAATTGGGCGAATGTGTATTCAAAGTAATCAACCATACATTCAATCCACAATAACCCATAGCAACTTGATAGGCCCGACACTCTCCTCTATAGAACTCCAGACTGGGGGTTAAGGGTTTGCTCAATATCCCTCACATGAGGAAGATAGCCCACTCCTTGTAATGATGAAACTTTGAGGCCAAAGGTGTACACACAAATAGGGCTATGATTTGTTTGTGGACGAGAAATAATTCCATGACAGGGGCCATAACAGGAGGAACTACTTTAACTTGGTGTGGTAAATGTGATTTAACGCACACAGGATATAAACCTCGTGCCTTTCGATCAAAAAACTACCACACAAAGGTGAAGACAGGGCTGAGTAAGAACAAGAAAACCCACTTCATGACCACTAGTGGTGAAATCAACCCACTTCCCATATGTACAATGTGTGGTGATACTAACGCTTCAATTATTAAACCCCATAAAAAACCACAGACTGGATACAACAATGCGAAAACGTGAAGACATCCCACCAACACCAACAAGGATCTTCTAAGTAAACCAACAAGGATAACAAAGATCTCTTGTGACTTCTAATGCCCCAGGATAACCAATAATGCGATGAATTCAACCTCATTTCAAAAAGAATCATCAACGTTTCATTCACAATCACCATTTACACAGTGGCAATACTTAAGGAGAGCACAACTAACACACTTGAGCCAATATCCATTTCATAACTAGAGTAGATTCATGAAGGGCCAAAAAAAAGAACATACCTCTAATCAAATGTCTTAAAACATGAGTTGGTCGAGCGGTTCCTCCCTGCTAAGAAATCAGAGCATAACCACAACAGTAATGTTTGGAAGATAGCCTAACTATGGTGCCACCCAACGGTAAGGGTAAAGGCGATGTGCAATAAATGCACATCACTTACCTACTTCAAGTTCATTCAATTCTTAATAAATGCCAACTACTAATCTATCAAATCATCCACCTTGAACCAACAACATTTAATTTCCAAGAGCGCCACCCATATCACATATGACCATCTCTATTATGCAGAAATGCATACCAACTATGTTGTTCGACAACACAGGTATTCTAGCAGAGGATGAATACCTTCAGTAACCACTCACATAACCAGATCAAATATCAACACACCGATGTTTTCACGTGGTAAAACCCCTACGAGGAAACATCCACAGCCCCAGCCAATGCAACCACTTGGAGCAGTTTATTAATGC
>JASDQU010100259.1:14238-28241 GCA_032191745.1 Picea mariana | reverse complement strand
TTGGATGCCTTGTGTAGTTCAGTAACTTGTAAAATTATTGTTCACATATTCGCCTCCATTATCTCTTCTTAACTTTTGAATTTGATGTCTAGATTTCTTTTCTACAAGGGCCTTGTAGGCCAAAAAATTGTCAAAAACTTCGCTCTTATGTTTTAAGAAGTAAACACAAGTACGTCTGGAAAAATCATCAATGAAAGTTAAGAAATACTTTCACCCAGAAAAAGAAGGAGAAGAAAATGTACCACACAAATCACTGTGAACAAGTTGCAAAGGGCCTGATGCATGCCAAGAGGCATGTTTGTCAAAATTGTCCCGATGATGTTTGTCGAGAAAACAACTGGCACAAACACCATCTCTGCATGAAACAAGAGGAAGAAAAGTGACCATCTGTTGATTACATAGTTTCTGCAATGAGCGATAGTTTAGATGAGAAAACTGTGCATGCCAAAGTTTTCTCAAGTCATCGCTATGAGAAACAAAAACTGATGAAACTTTTGATGACCCAAAGTTGTCAAAATTGTAAAACCTGGTAATATCATCAACAATTCCATTTGCAAGAACATGCTTAGGATATTTTAGATCCTTGATTACAACTTGGTGAGGTGAAAACTCTACGGTTTTACCTTCTCTTGAATGAGTGATTTGATAGATAGATAGAAGGTTACAAGAAAGACTTGGAACACATAATACATCATTGAAATGACCATTATCTACTTGAACTGTTCTAGATCCTATAGCACTAAGAGATCCATCATCACCAACAAATATTTTCTTGGTGTTACATTCATTTAGAGAAGAAAAAATGGCTTTATCCTTAGCCATATGATAAGATGCTCCAAAATCTATAATCCACTCATTAGAAGAAGAAGTAGAAGTTGTATTGAAGGAGAAACTAGAAGCGGAAAGTGCATGTCCATGAGAAGAATAAGAAGAAGTAGAATCAATACTAATGTTGTGCTTCTTCATCATTGCTTCTAAAGTTGCCATCTTCTTGAAACATTTGGACTCATCATGACCTTCTTTATCACAAAAGTTTCAATGTCTGTCGGTCTTCTTATTTTGATATTTTTCTCCTTTGTCACCATTAGGAGATGAAGTTGTCTTAGTGGGTTTGGGACCCTTATATTGCTTGTTGTTGTAGTGAGGATGTTGCTTCTTGGGATACTTGGGTTTATCTTTCTGCTGGGAAACTAAGGCTTTGTTAGAGGTGCCTGTAGTATTGATCACTCCAAGTTGTATAAGCTTATCTTCCCCTCTAATCAAAGCAACACAAAAGGACTCAAGAGTGGGTTTTTCATAAGCTCTCCCTAGAGCCTCTCTCATGGAATAAAAGGTAGATACAAACACATAATATGTACTACCTAGATTAGAAAGAATAAGAAAGATGCAATGCTCTTCCTCCATTTTTATCTTACATTCTTCACATAAAATTTTGAGTGTTTTAAACTTAGATAGATAGTCTCCAAGGCAAGAAAAAACACTTGGACTCAAGGTCAATATTTTATTTTCTAACTGTTGTGCTTGAATAATATTGAGTTTATCAAACACAGATTCAATCTTGTCCCAAGATTCTTCAGGGTCATCAATTTCTTGAAGGTGGTACCTTAAATCAGGAGAGATGGACATTCTGATTATTCCACATGCTTCGTCACTCCTATTAGCCCATTTGGCTTTCTTATCATCATCAGTGGGTTCTTTTTCCTTTCCCAAGGTAATTTGGTACAGGCCTTTACTTCTTAATAAATCTTCCATATGATATTTCCATTGGAAGTAGTTGTTCTTGGTAAGAAAGACATTACTTATTACTTGTAGAATCCATATTAAATATGAAGATAATTTGGATTTAAAAATTAAACTAATGATCTGGATGGAAGGATCTCGAAAATTTGTGTAGTTTAAAAAAAAAGGCACTGAAAATAGACTTCCAATGTGAGATTTATGCCCTTTTAAAAAAAGGCATAAATGGTAACCAAATGACCACGTGATAGTGTAAGTTGCTTTATGAAGTGACCCATTTTTATAAAGATAAGTGGGGATCACTTTTACAATGAAGTTACTTTATAACAAAAAATTTGCATGTAAAATAAATAACTCTAAAATAAAATATTAAAGCTACTTATAGTGATTCACTTTTATACTTGAAGTGAAATACACTTTACAATTTTAGCATGAACTTTTTCAAAAACAAAGTAACAAAAGAGAGACTTGAACTCAAGACCTCGTACTTAATAAGGCATGTTTTAACCAAATGGTCTAGAAAAACATATTGTAATGTTCAGAAGGAGGATTGTTGTTGTTGTTGTTGTTGTTGTCGGCCTTGGAGAGCGTGATAAAAAAAAACTCTTTTCACACAAGAAAAAAAAAAGTTCTCTTCTCGATGAAAACAAGGGTTAGATCTCGGTTAGCTTACCCGGAATATGCACCTTTTCCTATCTGTTTCTGATTTTCCGAGATCACATTGGGTACAGGGAAAATAGCATATGCAGATCTAAAAGAGTAGCAACCTGGAAATAAATAATACAAAACCAAAATAAAACCAAAATACTACTCTGCAAAAATTTAAAAAATCTATATTCAAGCTTTATACCTCCGGATCTGACTATAATGGTTGTATCTTGGGAAAATGGAAACCTTTTCGAGTGAAACGAAAAATGTTCCTGAATGAAACGAGTTCTCTAGACGCAATGGAACACTCCTCTAAGCCTGGAAATGTACAAAAATGACATAAAATGGTGATGAGGCAACTCGGCTTCACGATCTCAATCTACAACAGGAGCGGGTCTTCAAACAAGATCTGATACCATGTTGGACAACACATGCATTCCAAAAGAGGACAAACACATTCAGTAACCACCCACATAACCAAATAAAATATCAACACATCGATGTTTTCATGTGGTAAAACCCCTACAGGGAAACATCCATGGCCCCAACCAATGCGGCCACTTGGAGTATTTTATTAATGCAAAATAAAAATATTACAGAGAGATTTTACAATAGAGTTTCTCATAATCGGTCATTGGATAATGACCCTCCATGATCTTTAAATAGAGATCATGAACCAATCGGGTGTTATTTCATGGATCAATGTTCGTTAATATCAAGGAGAGTATGAACCGTTGGATCACTCTATGTCGGGAACATATCGTGACCGTCATATTTCCTAACTACAAATGCATACTAATGCATACTAAAGAAACACACTAAGAAACACACTTTTACCTAACGACACATTAGACCAAGTAGATATTAACTAACTCCTAAGTGTCTAAATATCCTAACACCCTCTCAATATTGAGAATTAATTGAACATAAAAGCTATTATCCATGAGAGACATGTTGTTATTGTGGTGGATAGTAAATTTTATTGTCTTGAGGAGTGTACTGAAGAAATATGTCATCAATGTCGTCTTCAGTGGAACAAGGAAGGAAGATAACTCCATTATGTATAAAGTTTCCAGACTGTCAGATGAATTTATAAGGGAAATTGTGATTATTGGAAGATAACTCCATTCGGCGATTTTTTCCGGGAACATTTACCTCAAATTCGGCAAGAAATTGTTAGATCCACAGATTTGAGTCATTATTTCTATATAATATGAGTGACCCCGAGGTTTTTCAACATGTTGAATCCATTTCTGCATTCATAAATGGACTTTAAACAACAACAAATATTGATTTCATTCAGATTTGTGTCATTGGATTCCAACCAAAAGAAACATTTCGTAGAACAGTTAGACGATGCCCAATTTTCCATGTCGATTTTGAAGTGGGTGTGGGAGCATCTCAACTCCAAATTCTCATACCTACCAAAGTTCTCTCCATCCATTTGAATTTTCCATGTCGATTTTGAAGTGGGTGTAGAAGCATATCAACTCCAAATTCTCACACCTACCAATGTTCTCGCCATCCATTCAAAGAGATTATAGATGGCGTCGATGGTATGATTTAGAATATTTAATAAATCATTGATTTCGAAGAATATATGTAACTATCAAACTACTTGGATGCCTCCTCCTCCACAATTAAAGCTCACTACCAATACTATTATATCATTGTTCATAACGTTGAATCACTCAACTACGAGAATTATGTCGCTAATGTAAGGAATGGGAGCCATGTAGGGTATGGATGCGATTATGGCCATGCTCAAATGGTTAGCACATAAAGTGTGATAGATCAAAGCTCATGTATGTCCCTTTCGAGGATAGAAATAAGAAGGCCTATGCTCCATACATCCTTGTGAAGGTAGTTTTGGACAATATTAAATGGTCTCATTGAACATCCTTATATGTAGGCCCATTAATGTTGGAAGAGTAATATTTTTGTATGTGAGACCAAATAAAATAAAAGGCGTTCTCTAAATGTTCTGCGTTTTGGTATTTTTGGCTGGAATCCGACCATATAAATTGAAGAGAAAACACAATCTTCCTTTCTATAAATTGCCTTTCTCAATGCATAAATGGATTGTAAAACCCTAGGACACTCTGATTATACATACTTAACTGCTCAAATCTGTAAATTCAATGATTTCTCACTAGATTTTGGGGAAAATTAAACAAATAATCTCCCCGAAAAAAAACCAAAACCTAGAACATTTAAATTGCAACATGACTTTCTCATACTTGAATGGTTTTTTGGTAGCCCATGGTATTTTTCTGCATTATTCTATTATAGCATACACATGTCTGGTTTTGTTTAACTGTATTATTGAGTATTGTTTATTTTTTAACAACCGTGGTATCAAAGTGAAGTATTTTGTACGATATTTTTTGTGTGTAGGGTTTTCGCAGTACATCACTCGGTTTTCCACATAAAATAGGTGGTGTTGTGTTCTCGTTTATTTTCATCATTTTTATTATGTTTGGTGTCTTATCATGAGATCTGTTTAAGTTTATATCGAATCTTGTTTATTTTTTAACAACTGGTAGTTGTTGAAGATTAGGTGTGTGTGGGGTTCATTTACAGGTGCCTCCAATGGAGTAGATGTTAAACATTGAAAATATTACCAGGGTAAACTTCATCATATGAAGGTAAAAAATGGAATATGTAATCACCATAAAACATATGCAATTTTGAATTGAGGAAAAATCAAAGAAATCCTCATCAATGGCCTATGAAGACCGTGAGAAGTTAGATCTGAATACAATTTCCACTCTCCAAGATTATTTGACAAACAGGATATACTTCCATGTTTTGAAAGAAAAGACAACTGAGTCAATATGGAAAAAGATTCATGATTTTTGTGAATGAGACACAATGGTGAACACGTTATTTTTTATGAAGTGGTTGTTTAACCTCAAAATGAAGGAAGGGAGCCCAAAAATTTAAATGAGTTTCACAAAGTGTTGACCCAACACTTCATTCAAGATTTCATTTTATGATGAGATACAAGCCCTCCTACTCTTGCGCTCAATGTCTGATAGTTGGAAACACATGGTTTTCACCATAAGTAACGCAACACCAAAAAGTAAAATTTGTTTTTAAGATGTTTCTAATAGTTTATTAAATGAAGAGATGCGCAATAAATCCATCGGAGAGGAAATGTCAAATATGGAGGCATTAACCCTTGGTGACCGCAGAAGGAAACCAAATAGAAACAAATCAAGGTCGTCCATCTCTAGAGACAATTCAAATACTAGGCATGGAAGAATAACCTGCTATCATTGCGGAAAACTTGGCCATGTCATAAAATATTGCAGGCTTTTAAAAAGGGAGATAAAGGAATCCAACAACAACAATAACAAATAAACTATTGTTGTTACATGATATGGTGAGGTATTAATCATTGTTTCTTGTAGAATTCATGCCTTTATACTTTTATTCATGATAGTGATTGGGTTTTATATTATGTAGCTTCCTACCATGCTACCCCAAGCACATAAAATTTTATCTCTTATAAATCTGGTAATATGGGTAAGGTTTTCTCAGGTAATAAAATTCTTTGCAATATTGAAGTAGCGAGAGATGTTCTAATAAAGACACAAGATGGCCTTATTACATTTATTAAACATGTCGGACATGTACCATATCGTGGAATGAATTTGGTTTCAGTCGGGAATCTAGATGATGAAGGCTGCCATATAGTGTTTGGAAAGGGAAGATAGAAAATTGTAAAGGGTTTGTTGGTTGTTGTAAAGGGGGAGAAAAGAGGCACTCTCTACACATTAAAATCAAAACTGTAGAAATCATATATTTTTTCTACAGTTACAAAGGAGGATCCTACAACAAATTTGTGGCACAAAAGACTTGGGAACGTGACTGAAAGAGGCCTAAAAATACTTGTTGAACAAAAAAACATTCCTAGAATTAAACGTACAGAATTTAAACTTTGCAAACATTGTATTATGGGTAGACATAAAAGGGTATCATTTATAAGGGATAGACCTAAAATGGATACACTTGGTACATTCTGATTTTTTTGGCCCAATTAATGTAAAATTACTGGGAGGGGATGCTTATTTTGTTACTTTTTATTTATGATGCATCAAAAAATGTGTTGGATTTCCGTATCAAGAGAAAGGATAAAGTTCTAGGAACTCCTTAGAAATTTCGTATGGTGATTGAAAGGGAAACTAGAAAATTATTAAGATATAATATAACAGATAATGGTGGAGATTATTTCTCTAAATCCTTCGAAGAATATTGTAGTAAACATGGTATAAAGCATGTAAAAACATTTCCATGCACCCCACAACAAAATGGAATGGTTGAGAGAATGAATCAAACAATAATGGAGAAGGTGAGATGTATGCTTTCAAATCCTTATTTTCCCAAGTTTTTTTGGATAGAGGTTGTTCATATATATTTATGCTTAATAAATCTCTCTCCTAGAACCTCGTTAGATGATGGCATCCATGAAAAGGTATGGACCGATAAGGGTTTATGTTACACTCATCTACAAAAAAATTGGTTGTAAATCATATGTGCATATTCCTACAAACAAAGGTTCAATTTGGATGAAAATTCATTGAAAAGCATAAGCTCGCAAGGTTGTTATGATTACCATGCTCCAATAGACATAAGCAGAACGTGTGTCGATATGTAAGCATTGGGTTTTAGGTTAACAAGGATTTCATCATTATGTTAGTTATAGATGATTAAGAGCTCTAGCTACGCATTGTAGTATTGCTTGATTTGTTTCATTTCACTAATTGTTTGGAGATGTTAAGTTAATATGAGAGACAAATTAGATCGAGATAACAACGTACCAAAATGGGACCATCCACTCAAGAGAACGAAGAGAGAGATCCACATAGGGATAATGTCACATTAGGGCACAAGGTCCCGCGACCATATGGAGTTGCACAAGGGGTAGAGAGCATGCAGGTAGAGTTGGGAGTCCTATGGTCATACAAACATATGGTCTCTCATGGGAATGGTTGCTTGGATTCTTTAATTCTTAGAAGGGTGGATCAAATTAGTTTGTACTTAGAGGGAGATCACTTGTTCCCAGAATGATTTGGTTGTCAATTTGTATGTGGATACCAAGACCCAGATGGTTTAGATGAATTATGATGTGTATGTTGAGGGAATTTCAAAGGAACTAGCAATAGTTTCAAAGGAAAGGCTACCTGGCATAGAAAATGTTTGGGGGGGGGGTAAAAATTGCAGAATTAAAATGGCTTGAAATAAAATGACATGAAGCAAATAAAACTATTGTAATAACTTGCATGAAACTACTACATGAACTTGTAAACTACTATAGAAATGAGAATATCATAGAAAAGAGGGTTCTTTTCATTCCCTTGAGTGGGACCTACTCAAGGTCTCTACAAGAAACCTTGGTGAAACCATAAGTTCTCGAAAATGTATTCTCCTTCTTAAGAAATTTAACTCATGACAATAGTGTTTCCTCTACAATTTGAATTTACTATCATAATTATGAAAGTATTATTCCAAATACAAACTATGTACCAATCATTAGATTAAAACCTAAAGCATGCTTAAATTCATATAAAATAAAAATTAAGCCAACGTATATCACATAAACTCATCAACTCAATTACTCATAAAATTCAATATGCATGGGAAGATAAATGGTCCTAGAAACATGCCAAAGTAGATTTGTAGGTGAAATATTTCAACGGCTGATCAAAATATGTTTATGTGTTTATATATTATTGTACATCGACTTATAAAATTACTTATATCTCAAAAATATACTAATAGGTCACAACCTAGAGAGACACCAAAATGATGTATGAGAACCGCTTGTTTGTGGGACAATGAATAGACCCACTATGCATCCCACAAACATAGGGGTATCATACATTAATTTGATGCTAGTAATGTCCTATTAATTATGAATATCTTAACAATAATCAAAATTGTATTTTTACATTTCTATGTCTCCATAAGTTCTACATTGAGTTCTATACTTTAAAAAACACGTCAAAACCCTTACCTTATCAATGTCCTTTCACCAGATCCGTTAGACCATACAACTTGATAAGAGTTGTCCACGAGATGCATTTCCATCACCAAGACCTGTATGAATCATAAAAGACAAATTTGTTATATGAGTAAATAATATATAAGTAAATAAACATGCATTTAGTTATGTAAAATACTCTAGAAAAAACTTAAGTGGACGCATACCTTAATGAGATTCTCTTTGTTTCGAGAATAGGTTATTCTCTACTGAACATGGACAACCATGTGAAGGTGGAAGCTCATATGGCCCCTCCCCCCCCTCACATCACTTGCAATTCCCCATATCCAACAAATGATTTTGTTTATATAGAAAACATATGGACATTCATGCATAACTAGGATAGTCATCAAAACATATGAACATATAAACATTGAAGCATAATGTTGTAGTTCATATAAAAAATGTTTCATACTAGCAACATCGATAAACATCCGAATACAAGTCTTGAATTTATACATCTATTTTTTCTTTGATTTATGTTTTTTTACATTAAAAAAATTGATGATTGGGGTATCATAATCATCCTCTGACACTGTAGTTATTGCACCCTGTCCTTCTATTGTTTGTGTTTCCATGCACTCATGTACCATACTTATGGTACGTCACTGAGAAGGGCATCAAGGCATCTGTGCAAGGGCGTGAACTGCAACAATGAAAATGATCATATCGATATGTTGAAATATAATTGAAATAACTATTTCATTATTTTGATTAACATTACAATATTTCTCTTTACCTGTCTATGTAGTTGTGACAGTTGGTGAGTTAATTTCTTGTCCACTTGGTTCCTCTCGCAGTTCACCCTCCTGAGCTACATGCTCTTCCATTTAAAGAAGATAATATATAAGTATAAGTCAGGAAATAAATAGCTACAATCACAGTAAATATTTCTAATTCTAAAGCATACATACTAGAATGGGTACTCTGGTCCCCACTATCATTGGACATGTGCTCACAAGTATGAAGTGGTGCTTTCTTAATACCTCTAGATTCACTACTACGGTTGCATTGTTGCTTGAAAACAAACATAAATACTTAGTTAAGGGTGATATAATAAAATATGAATATACTTTACAAGCATGCTACTGCAGTTTCCTTATTCATTTTATTTACCTATGTGGCTGGGGAGATTGGAGTCTGCCCCAAGATTCTCCTATATTCAATCACACTTTTAAAACAATTCTTGTAACCAATCTTTAGGTCCTCCTCGATGGAAGCAATGTCGAACATATTTAAATGCAATGCATAAAACCATTAAAATTACCAATAACAAAAACAGATATTTGTTCACTACTGTTAAATAAATATTCACCACAATTAATCATTTAATTCTTACGATTCGGGATTTTAGTCTTCCATAGCCACCCTGGCCTATTTTATGTTGCATGTGATTTTCGATTATAGCCTTGGTGTGTTTGGAGGTGTCAGGTAGCCTATATATGGAATTTTTGAAAAACAATAAATATCGGAATTGTTACTTAAAGAAAGAAAGAAAAACATAAATGACCATATTTCACTAATAATATGACATGTGTTGTACCTTGCTTGACCAGGTCGTGGATGTCTTCCTTGGTTTTTTAACAAGTTTTCCTTTGCATCCTCTATCAGGGCCTTCCACTCTTTCTCCAAAACCATGGGAGGGCACTCATGCTTGAGGTCTAATTTCAATTTCTCCCTATATTTGGCCCTGGTATGTTTTAAATTCTCGTCAGCTAACTTTGTAACAAATTTATTGTTGAATGTAGTTCTGAACAATTTTACCATGTGGTATATCAATTCATCTTTCTTTTCACTATCTTGGCCATTCCACCGTGTGTGAATGGTGGGGCCAAATAACTCCAATGCTTTGTCATTCAAGTTTTTATAGAAAAAATTGTTTCCTGCAGAAATGGGTTATCCATTAATTTATAATAATATCAACAAATATCCATTTCAATTTCATGATAAAAATGAATCAATTAATTAACAAATACCTACAATCTTCTAAATCTTGATCGAAACACATGCATCATCCACCAGAAAGGTGAGATCTAGTGATCCAGTGATTTTAATTCGTTCTGCTCCATGAATATATTCCTCTCCATCTACAGTACGTTCATCTCCAAAGTCATGTGGAGTCCTAGGCTCCAGATCATCATGCTCCGGTGTGTCATGTCGGTCAACATCATTGCTCTCATCAAAGGATTTGAGGGGAACCTCAGGAGGGTAAAAAATCCTCAGTTGTGCTTTGCTATGTAAACTTTTTTGTTGCATTGGACCATCATTGCTACCTATAACAGTTGCAGGCTCGGCGGGTTCTTGAGGCACAGGGTTTAAAAACTCCTACAAATAGAAAACTTTACTTTATCAGATCATATAGAAAATATAAAACAAGAAAACATATATGAAATTGTCATAGCTGATAAAAATATCTAAAGATGCCAGTTACCCCAAAATTAGTTATTATATTTTGTAGCTCTGCAATTCTTACCCTATCCTCCTGTGTTAGGGGTCTTTTTCAAAACAAACCTAGATATTCTATGTTTTCCTTCTTCAATGCCTTCGCAACAGTGGCTATTGGGTCTGTGGAATAAAATATTGTGTCCTCATCAATATCCTCAGTGGACGCCTTCCCACATTGACCATGCCACAATAAATTGATGAATAAAATTAATGAGATGAACTTTAACATTTGATAAATTGAGTTATTGTAGTCATAAGTTATTACTATATTTAACATTTACCTGTTGAGGCATAGCGGGTGCCTTTGCATGGTCAGCCTGGACAGATGTAGTGGGTGATTTTCCACAGTCACCCTGGACAGATGTTGACACAATAAATCAATCAACAAAATTTATGAAATTCACCTGTAACATTAAAAAAACGAAATATTGCAGTAATATCATAAAATAAATAATGAAATTTTAGAAATTTAGTTGTTGTAGTCATAAGTTGTTACTATATTTAACATTTACCTGCTGAGACACAACGAGTGCATTTCCATGGTCCCCTGGACAAATGTAGCGGGTGATTTTCTACGGTTACCCTAGACATAAATTGACACAATAAATCAATCAACAAAAGTTATGAAATTCACATGTAACATTAAATTCATGAAATATTGCAGTAATATCAGAAAATAAATAATGAAATTTTAGAAATTTAGTTGGTGTAGTCACAAGTTGTTACTATATTTAACATTTATCTGCTGAGGCACAATGGATGCATTTCCACGGTCACCCTGGATAGATGTAGTGGGTGATTTTCCACGGTCACCCTGAACAGAAGTTGACACAATAAATCAATCAACAAAAGTTACAAAATTCACCTGTAACATTAAAAAATGAAATATTGCAGTAATATCAGAAAATAAATAATGAAATTTCAGAACTTTAGTTGTTGTAGTCATAAGTTGTTACTATATTTAACATTTACCTGCTGAGGCACGGCGGGTGCATTTCCATGGTCACCCTGGACAGATGTAGCGGGTGATTTTCCATAGTCACCCAGGACAGAAGTTGACACAATAAATCAATCAACAAAAGTTATGAAATTCACTTGTAACATTAAAAAATGAAATATTGTAGTAATATCAGAAAATAAATAATGAAAAATGAAATATATGCAGTAAAAATTTGAAATACTCTAGTGATAAATTATAACAATGATTGATCAAAGGTTGAGTTGAATGGAATGTAATATATTTACCCCCATATCCGCACCCCCTCCATCTATTCAATTTAAGTTGTAATCGATCAACAACTCTTCACCTAGAACTATTGTTTTTGTTGCACATACAAATATATGATTTCCTTCGTGTCCCTCAAATATGCAATTCAGTTTCTTAGTTGTTTCCACTGGTCGTGTACTATTTATAAAGCCCGCAATGTTTCCAAAAGCTTTTGGCCTTCCATCAATATACATAGTTGCCCCTTTATTTTGATTGTTATCTACTAGTTGTATATAATTTGAGGCAACTCTATATCTCCGCATACTTCACTTTTATCTGACCAACATAAATCAATGATTGTATTTGTATAATGGTCCGACATAATCCATCAATTTAGTTACAGTTCCATAGCCGACCTTTATGCCATCCATGGAAAACAACCCCAATCCATGTAAGGACGAAGGAGCAATGCAATGCATCCTCCCACCGATGAAGAAATCTGTGTCCACTTCAGGTTGCTCCTTAGGTGCCCATTGCACTAGATTTCTATACCTCAAGGGAAATTCAATGCCACCTATTCTCTCATCATCATAATTACATGACCCTCCGTTGGAAATAAAAATTTTCATGCGTATACAAAATCTTTTCCTTACCTTTTTAGATCTAGTTGATATAGAACTAGTAGATCTAGTACAACACGTCTCACTTTCAACCTATCTTAGTATATATTTATCATCACTCGAGGAAGATAGATCTGAAAGATACTTATTTGGTGGTACCTACACTCGTTAAAACAAGAAGATAAGTTATCGTGCGAATATAAGTTTGTCATGGTACCAACACTCGAAAAAATGAGAAGATAAGTTAGTGAGCAAATATTTAGGGAACCCATGTTTTTCTTGGAGAATATACTTGATTCTATTGTATGTAACAAACTTATTTGGGTCCTTGCTTACTTGATTCGAATGAGTTTGCAAAACTTGCACAAAATGGAATTTGTTTCTATGGGATCAGAACACTCAACCACCCTTATTTCCATTTACTTATGATTTGAGCCTTATAAGCAAACTTCCCCTCATATTTGGATAAACTATATTGTTTTTGCTCTGCATATTTCAATTTACTAATAAATAGCACCACATAATGAAAGTGGATACTTTGAAATTTGTGGAAGTGATCACTCTATTTATTTTTGTGGAGGTTTATCCAACTAGATAATGATAATGGACAATGAAAAATCCATTGAAGAAAAAACATTTCCCTAGGTCAAATATGGTTGAATACTAGAGTATGAGAGTTGATCAATGGTTAGTTTGCAACATTTATATAGAAAAAACATGACATGAAAGAGAAACGAGACCATGACTTCCATGGCATGCATGTAGTCATGCCCAAGGGGTAAGTTAAAGTCGACATGGGTAGTCACCATTGCAACATTGACTAAAATAATATTACCACCTGACTCGGTGGGAATATTAGATACGATTCCTATTGATTTACATGGTATACCATCAAAATCTTGAGAATTATTCATTATTGGAATGAGAATGGGAGGAACAAGATGTGAATAAAATTGACTTATATATAATAACTATCTCCATGATATAAGGACTTGTTTATAAAACAAGACATAATTGAACATTGCTAAATCTTAGATAGAAACAACCTTAGATTTAGTGTGCTAGAAGGTTTATTGAATCTAAATAAGATTGAATGGCATCACTGAGCATTTTGGTGATAGAGGAATCTTTGGGAAGGAGGAAGTCTTGAAGAGGCCTTCAAAACTAGGTTTAGCATAAAGGAGACTTCCAAGATCAGAGTACTTCCACTTAACACAGTCTGGGGAGTATGGATTATCATAAATATAAAGTTGTTTGAAGGCAAGGAGACACTTCCCTACAAATGTGTTGTCTAGTC
>JASDQU010100258.1:611125-627254 GCA_032191745.1 Picea mariana | reverse complement strand
TTACACATCATGCTATGCATTCGTCCAACTTGTGTTGCACACCCAATTGCTAAGGAATTATCGTTCGTGAACTATGGTGCTTTTCCCCAAGTCAAGGCATTGCTACCCGCATGCCCATGAACCAAGGAATGTCCACCTTCCAAGTCATTATGTGGCTTCTATAAGAAACCCCAAATGACAACTCTTATCTTGTTGCCATACTTAGCCAAATTTCTTACCAAGACATTCAACACTTAGGCATGCTTTGCCATTGTGCAACATTGTGCAAGGCATGCTCATCCAACCTTGCAACCTACTGTCACAACCAATTGAAGCCTTCCCAATGTATGTGGTGTGCCTTGCCTTAGTGAAAATGTTCTTACTAAGTCTATGGAACGCCTTGCAATCGTGAAAGGGTGCCTAAGAAAACTCGTTTCATTGACCAACCTACTATTTCATCTGTATGTGTCGACCAATGACCACCAAAGTGATCGTGCAGTGGATATGCCCGAAGTCATTCAATGCTAGGGCCTTGCATCTTCCCCCACTTAAATTTGTTTTCATCATTGTAAACCTCATCAAGAATTTGTTGTCCTCCACGTCTGCTACCTACACTCATGCATCTGTCTATAGTTGATTGCTTCAACCACTTTTCATTGTTTCTACCAAATTTTTTGTCTAACTGCTCATTGTCCAATTCTTCATCATTTGCACAAAGTGCCTTTGCCCAAGTTCTGCGAACAAAGCCTCTTGGATGTCTTTGTTAACGTTGTTGCCTTATGTTGTAGCAAACCAACCTTCATCAACAAGTTCATACAATTATCCAAGTGTTGTGCTTTTCCAAACCTATTGTTGCATCAATTCTATTGACCCATTATGCCATGCTTCTATACACTGAACTCTCCATTCTTTGAACTAGTCAGGTGGTCAGTGTGATTGTCATGCCCAAGGCATATGAACACACTTCTTCATGCCTAGAATGATCACTTCCTTCTACACTTCAATCTTTCTGTACAAATTCATTGGACCAAGGAAAGGTCACCACCTTCACCTCCAAACTGTCAAGTCACCTCTTGCAACCCATTTGTTCTAACTTCTTCATTAAACTTGGCATCTTTTATCGATGCACTTACTATCCACTACCAACTCATAGGTACTAGGTTGCACTCAGTTATACAACCAAGAAGAGGGTGGTAGATGGCCATTACATCCACTACCCTCAACCACTCTAGAAGTTTTTCCAAAGTTCCCTAAGTCAAATTAGTCAATCAAAAGACTTCCATACCTCTTGCTTAAAAGAGGGATGTCCACACCAATACTTTCATTGCCTTCAACCAAGAATCTCACGATCTTCAGGTCATCTTGGAAATCATCCTCAATTTTCCCAAGGAGTTCTCTACCTCATCCTACGTACCCATACATGAAAGTGGGAAATCATCTTCCTTGTCAACTTGGTTTTCTTTCATGTTTGAACCATCTAGATCGAATGCACACACTACTAATTCGACTTCTTCATTGTCTCCAACCATCCAATTATAATTGAATTGTATTGTGTCTTCAAGCAAGCATCCATTGCTTTGACACTATCATCATTGATGCATAAAGGAAAATTCTCCACCCCTTCCTCAAAGTTGTGAAGTTTCTTCCTACATTCAACAAGTTCAAGGAACCAATGCACTAACACCTTCATGTCCACCATCCTACTTCTTGGACAAAAAACTGCTTAAACTAGCATTGATGTGTAGAAGAGGATTACCTACTATGATCATGAGTTTCATCCTTCTGACAAAACCAATCCTCCTATATTGACTATCCTTTCACTAAACTGGGCACCTTTGTTAGTGCCTTCGACTCCATTGGTTTCTCCTACGTAGAAAGCCACCTATGGATTTTAACAATAAAGGAAGATGGTAGGTGGTTGTTAAGGCCATTGTCAACAAATGCAATAATACTCTGCTTAGAATCCTTTATGGGATTCTCCCTAGCAAATTGTTGTTCTTAAATTTTTTCCGAGGTATCACTTAAACCCGTTTTCAAGGCATCAAGAACCTCCAAGGTTTCCTTTGAAGTCTATTTCACTTGGGCTCCTCCCAAGACTATTGGATTTGCCTTCAAAATTGGTTGTACTTGGACTTCTTCCAAGTGTTTCAACTTCTTTTTCAATGGAAAATCAATGATAGGAAATGAACAACATTCTTAACCTTTAGACTTAGGAAGTTTTGGTTTCTGCATTGTCTGCATGGACCCCACTTTTGTGCCATCCATGTTTCACATGGGCATGGCCAAAGAATCTGCCCCAAGTTTCAAAGACTCAATTCTAGCTTGCTGCCACAACCCTGCTATTGTCCACCTACTCAACATGTTATTGAATCCCACTACTCCCTTCCAAGTCATGGTGAAGAGAACCTAAAGTATTCAAGGTCCATACAGATAAATTGTCTTGGCTCCATGTTGCACTAAGGCAATGAGTATGTGTTCCAACGTTCAAGTCACTCTCGCAACTCTTCCAATTTTGTTGCTTTGCCTCAAATTCGCTTAGACATGATGAAGAGCGCTTGAAATACTCTGAAACCAACTTTCCTTCATAAAGTATGCTTTGATACCACATGCCAYGATAGGGATAGTGGTGAAGAGAAATGATGTTATTTTTAGATCACTTTCATAACCAACTATTTAATCTTGAAATTTGATTAAGAGTGTTCAAGTTAGCTATGATATCAACAATCATGGACCTACTATCTACTCGAATTTTTCTTTGCAAACTTGAATTTCTCCCAATTTTATTTTGTGTCACTACCATGCCTCAATCGCATGGGCTTGGTCAACTTGTTCCTACTACAACCAAAATACACCTCTTCACTTAAGGTATGCCCATAACTTTGCCTTAAGCTACAATCTATCAAATGAAACTAAGTCTTATTCAACTAAGTTCATTTAATAGTAGGCACATGTCCAACCCTGACCTTTAAAACATCCTAACAATACTTTAACACTTAGCCAATTATTCAATACTTAGCCAACACAAAGAAAAGAAAGGAACATTAACATCCAACGCAAAGAATCCGCAACACAGATGTATAGGTGGTACGCAAGGTAGGTTTCTAGTCTTTATTAGTATAAATAATGTTACAATAGATACAACAAGGGAGTGTGGCCTCCTGTCAGCAATTATATTACAGATGTACAATAATTCTATGACAATCTACTTTCTTCCTATTGTTCAATAGACTTGCACAATCCAACCCTTCAAGCATTTGCAGACCTACCTCCTACAGGTCCTGACTCTCTTTATTCCACTCCCACCAAGATCCAATTGACTCCAAAAATTCCATTGTGCCAACCCCAAAACGTAGCACAAACTATAGAAATCTTAAACACCCTTGTGTGAATGAGCTAGCTTGAGTTCCTCACTTTGCACTTTGTAGGCATCCTCTTTATATAATGGTTTTTGTGTTGTGTTTTCCTTCTTCTAAGGTGACTTGCAATCCACTCCACACCAAAGTGGACCCAACATGCAATCCACCCTTTCGTCCACAATGTCTTGCAGCCTTTGGGTCCATGTGATTAGCTTGTGCACCCAAGATGTGTCGGTTGTCTCATCCGTATGATGGTCATTTATCTTGCTTGAACAACATCCAAGGTATTCCTTGCCTTTCCTTGCATTGCACATCATACCGGGCATCCGTCCTACTTGCGACGTTTGCCCAACTGCCAAGGCACCATGGTCTGCAAACTATGGTGTTGCACCCCAAGTTAAGGCATTGCTACTCACATGACCATGAACCAAGGAATTCCCACCATTCCAGTGATTATGTGGCTTCTATAAGAAACCCCAATTGGAAACTCTTATCATGTTTCCATACTTAGCTAAATTACTTGCGAATCCATCGAACACTTAGCCATGCATTGTCATTATGCAATACTGCCCAAGGCATGCTCGTCCAACCTTGCAACATACTATCGCAGCCAACCTAAGTCTGCTCAATGTCTGTGGTACACCTTGCCTTTGTGCAAGGGAACCCAATAAGTCTATGATGTGCCTTGCAATCATGCAACGATGCTCAAGCCAAATCATTCCACCGACCAACCTGTTAGCACTTCGTAAATCTATTTGGCCGATAAACAAACGACGAAGGTAAAATTTTCAACCAACTTTGAGACCCGAAACTAGCCTTTCAGATCTGGAGATGGCTCTCTCAGAAATGGCACGGTCTTCGAGCAGGATATGACTTTGAAAACAATGGTTAGATTTAACACCTATGGTAAAATGGTTTCTGGTTATATTGGCGCAGAAAATTAAAACTTGGGCTATGGGGTTGATCTGAGGAAGAGACGAAACAAATGACTCAGTGACTGGATTCGAGAGGATGTTACCTTCAGTGTAAACCGTAAAGTGTGGCAGGAGAAAAACATAGGAAGTAACTCAAGAGCGCCGTTGTGGACGAATTTGGAGTTAGCTTGAGAGGAATACATTTTGTCTAAGTTGCACAACGAATCCACAGGTTCGAAAATTCGTTCCGAAATAGACAGTATAAGAAATGAAATAAAAGGTAACAGGAAACACATACACAAAGAAAGGGACACAATACATCTAACTATCACAACTAGAATCTTTTCATCAAATCACATGACCTTTGCATTAAATTTCAGTCAAAAACTCATATTACATACAATAGCAGTCGTTTACTCAATTTTCCAACCAACCCTGCTTACATCGAAACGATGAAATATATAAACGAGGGCGCCACTTGGGTTGCCCTGTTTTCTAACCATTAACCCTAAACTAGAAAAAACGCACCACATGTGCCAGAGACTCTTCGCATGGTATTATCCAAAAATAGGCAATAGTCACGCTTGTCCACTAACGATTGTCTTCAGGTTCGCCACGAGGTTTGATCATCGGTCAGGATCCGATGTGGGGAAAGATGTGTCGTTGTATCTCTTGATCGGGTATCCTAGCGAACAGGTGTCTGTAAAAGCTTGTTGTCTGTAATATTGGCTTCGCCTTCTGTTATGCACCCATTTGGTGAAGAACTGTGTGCAATAAACATCTGTTTGATTCTCGTGATCATTATCAAAATGGTATGATACTTTAGAGGACACATATCACTCAAAAATTTTGTGAAGAAAATGTCGCCCATTAAACTTTCTCTTTCTGTGCACGGGCAAGAGCCACACAAATTTTCTTTTCGGTCGCTTCGCCTTCTCTGGGATGCTCCGTGTGCCTTTATTCTGTCGACCTTTGCGCCTCTCGCGGATGGACAATAACGTTTTTCGCCTCTTTAAGCTGCCTTTTTAGCCATGCCACGTTTCCTCCGTGACTTTGTGCAGCTGATGCTTCCGTGGTCTTTGTTGCTAGTTTTCGCCTTAATTCCCTGTTTTCCTGATAGAACTCGACAATAACCAGCTTTGCTTATTTCAGCTGCCGATATGGCGCTTCCTCATTTGCTCCTATGGCATCTTCTTTCCTCGCTCTATTCCCACCTTCACGACTCGATTTCCCGACAGGTTCTAGCCAGATGGCGCGTCTGAGTAGTTCTTCAACTATCAATCCGACGCACGGTTCTTCTACAGTTTGAGCCTTTCTGATCTCCTCGTTCTTTCTTAGCCTGCCCCTCCTCCGAGGCAATTGTTGTTGGGAGGAGGGGGCTCTTGCCATCTCCCTTTTCTGTATGAATTTCTCTGCTACGGTTGTTCCGCGACTTGATTTGGTCCCTTCTGCAGGTGAAAGAATGGTTCCTTCCACGTCTTTGGGAATGGTTGCCGCAGGTGAGAAATAATTCTAGTCTCTTTGGGGTTCGGATGTCGCAGTTCTGCTGCTCCATGCGCCTTTTCCTGCGCTGTGAGAAGCCACCATGGCGTGACCAAGGTATACTCTGCACAGTGTATTGAATCAATGCACAGAGGGAGCGGTTCTGAAACAACTGGATTGGCAAGGGGAAATTGTGAAAAGAGTTTAGGCCTGGTTCTATGCCTGGAGGACACGTCGAGCATATGAGATTTATAGAGAATCGACCAAGAGAGGGAAACGTGTTGGAAGGCAACAAATTTATGGCGACGAGATGTTTCAAGTCGAATTGCAGGTTGTCCATGGCAAATCCTCGTGTGTAGGATGCAGGTGGTAAGGCTTGTTGAGCACGCCTAATACGAACGCCGCAATTTTTCATTCTCTCTGCCTTCATGATGAACTGATAATAACTATTGTACTTGCCGATGCGACCTTTATTAACCACTTGACTCAACCAGGGCACGTAGAAACTAGCTTCTTAACGAGATTCGACCTTCTGGGAAAAGACATGCCCTTACCACATATACAATTCCCGAATCTGACACCCTTTCCCATTTCCAAGGGCCAACCGACCATTTGATGACTTCAAACCCACGGTGCTACGTACTTGACTTCACATGTTTGGGCGCATGGGTCATAACGTGACTCAAAACCGACTCTAAATGGAAAGAAAAATGGCAACGCTAACACAACCTATTGTTGCATTCATCTGTGTTGGACAATGGCCACTGAAGTGATCGTGCAGTAGATGTAAATGGAGTCATTCAAGGCTAGGGCCTTACAAAACTCCTTGCATAGGAAAATTGGTTCATAAAGGGAAAACATGGGACTCGAAGGCATTGACACTAGGTGGATATAGCAACATCCCAGTTTAACCACTCAAACCAAACCCTATTAATAACAATAACAATGAATACTCATGGATATGGGTCATATATTAATGACTTACTCTACATAGTTGATCTTGAAAATGATATCTATTAACAATGAAATTTTGACTTATAACTTTATAACATTACCAATAAACTAAAGTTTCGTTATCGAAATATATCATTGACCACCTTAAATAATAATAATAATAATAATAATAATTATTATTATTATTATTAAACCATCTTTATAAATAATAATAATAATAATAATAATAATAATAATAATAATAATTATTATTATTATTATTATTAAACCATCTTTATAGTGGCTTCACATACAATTATATCTCTTTTGTTGGGGTAGAAATAAGTATATTTGTATTAAAATAAGGCTATGGCCAAATCATGTTGTTGGATAATACAAAATTTTAGGAGAAAAACACTCTTGTCCTCTTCAAAGTATATAAAAAAGAGATCTCTACTATATGTGATCCATACTAGATTTAAAAATGTAGAGCTACTACTTTCTAATCAACTTGTATATTGTTGTACAAAGTATCCTAACCAAAAAACAAATCTACATACCATTATAACTTTTAGAAATTAAAAGACAACATGCCTATTGTGGGCTTCCTTCTTACTACCAACCTTGGATGTTTACACACTAAGACAATACTTCTTTGTATGAATTGAATCCCATTAGGATTGGCCATCATCACATACCTTAGCTAATTAAACCAAGAGATTTCAAAAACACAAAGTTGAGGGCAAGCCTTATCCAAATGATTCTGATGCTCCCTTGAAATTAGAAGCATAAAGCCAAGGAGTGACACCATACATATTAAATACATCAAATTCTAGACTATTTGAGGATTTGTCCCACATAACTTCAATTTTCCCATCCTCGTCTAAGTATTAACTAAGAAATCATGTGGAGTAATGCAAGGAAGTACATTGGTTGTGGGGGAATTAAAGGACTCAATGTCTACCACCATCAAGCACCACCCTGCCACTTGTCCCAATATCTTGACCATATTCTCAAAAACCTTGAGTTAAAAATAGAGATTCATGAGAGGTGACAAAGTTCCAAGGTCCCCCCATTTTTCCCCACCACTCCTATTTGCATATTCACAGCTTCATGTGACTTGTGTGTCCGCTGAAGAGTTGAGCATCCAAAAGCCCTGATAATAGTATGGATTCAAAACTTCTAGCTAAGATTTTAGATCCAGTGACAATCCCTATTGATGAGTGTCTTGAGGTATTGTTTTATAACACATGTGTCGAATTATTATTGAGAAATACCCTATGACCAAACTTTTTTTGATCCCCTTCTCCTTCAATATCGTCAAACCTTGATAAATTGTCAAAACCTTAACTTAATTATTGAAGGTCTCACTTAATCCCTAGGCATAATCAATTTTCTAATTTCCCTTAGGATTAAGAATTAAGAATGACCCCTATCTACTACCCTAGATGATTGTCTTTTTACAAAACATTGAGATTATATATTAAGATTAGAATATATCACATTCATTCAAAGGGAGTTTATAATACATTATTTATACACAAGTTTGATAAATTCCCAAAATTATTTTTGGGGTGTAACCCTTGGGTTAATGTGACAACTTCCCTTTTTACCGATATACTAACATTGACAATAATGGCATGCCTTTTGAATCCTCTATCACCTATTGTTGTTATATATGTAATGTATTGCAAATTACTATTATAGTGGCATATGTCCATGATAAATGTATTTTTATTGTAGTTTAATTTAAGACATATAAATGTTAGGTGTATATGATTTATTAATGGGTATTTTTAGGAAAGCACGTGAAAGGGATTTTCTTATACATTAATAACTACTATGCATAAGACACACGAGGACATTATCCATGGTTAATTGGTAGAAGTGTTGCTTAAGCAAAGGAGAGACCATCTATACATGAGCACATACATGTTTATCCCTAGCAAAAAAAATGCTTAAGGAAACTTGTGATTTGGTCATTTCATATTACTCTAAATTGATGCTTATCAATGAAAATTAAGTTCAAAGTTATATGGGGTTGCATTAGTTATTTCTATTTGATAATTACAGCGAGAGAAGTGAGGTGTATTAGACAAAGCATGATTTAAAATAGGTCATTATTAAATTTGTCATGTGTTTTGGTACTTATGGAATGCAAAATTAGAGACATGGATTTGTAGGATCCATTTTAAGGGAGAGCCTATTTTGGCAATTTGGGGTCTTAAAACTTTTAGAGCATATTTTGGGCATTAAATGGTTGTTTTGTGGGGTTAAGATTTTGTGGAAAAAGGTTACAATCCATTGGCATTGTTCTAATTGCTAAAACCTTTTCAATGATCTAAAGAGCACCTCATCAAAGTTCATATAAGGAAGTTATGCCTCTTGCAAGTTGATCTATGCCTCGACCACCACAATATCAAGTGACTCGCACATGTACAACTAATCAATTGTGGAATTTTAAAAAGATTCTAAAAAGTCTAAAACTCTAACCATAATCGAGAATTGAGGCATGCAAAAACCGTAACCCTAACCCTAAACAGTTATCATGATATATGTTAATCACTAAATCGCAAGGAAAGGAAGGGTTTTGAGCAGACCAAAGTAGTGGAATATTTTGAGCATAACAAATGAATTAGAAAACCCTGTAACAATATTCAAGGCACAATTTCTATTATAACTCCAAAGTGAACCATCTTTCTTTGTGTCTCACATTTTATATATGATAAGAAAAAAACAAGGCACAATGTTCATCTTCTTATTGGGTTTTTCCATGTTAGATTTTTTAAAGTACATCTTGGTGTATCTTTATTTTATTTTATTTTATTATTATAGATTCTCTTTTATATTTTCAATTCATTTGTTTTGAACATTGTACTTATAAAATTACAAATAAATACTATTTAATAAAGAGAACCTCTTATTATTATGCAATTGCAATTAAACTATGTTTTGTTGTACCGTTCAATAAAATATATCTAAAAGTTTATAGATCAACTCATTTTTCAATACATTTTATAAATCAATATAAATGAGAGATATAATGTGATAATACATATAAATTAAAATTAAAATTAAAAAAATAAAATAAATTTTATAATATAATATTATAAAAAATAAATATAAATTTATTTTAATATTTTAGATTTTGATTTATAAATTAAAATTAAAATGAAAAAAATAAAATAAATTTTATAATACAATAAAAAAAAAATAAAATTTATAATACAACATTATAAAAAATAAACATAAATTCATTTTAATATTTTAGATTTAGATTTTTCTTTTGATATTTAAGATATACCAAGTTTATGCAAGTTTTTTTTTTTTAATTTTTTTTCCTTAAACATTAAAATAACATCTTGTAAGATAAATATCTGTTTTTTGTTTTCAAATGACAGCAAACTAATAAAAATGTCTAGAGGATAATGATTTTTTAAGCAACCACCTTACCCGCTATATATTTATTTCTAGCATTTATTTTATAAGCGAGTGAGTGGCAAAACCTAACCACACCATCCATGCTTTTATCATTTTTTAAGCTGATCCCTTTGGTGGTTGGAGTAGTTGGTCTATACGTTAAATGCGTAATGTGAAAGAGGGTGTGTCACACGTTAAATGCATGGTCCACCTTCATCACGAAACTTTCAATGTGGTCTATCAATTCATTATAATTCATAAGACTTGTATTTCATTTTTTTATAATAAAGAGGTTTTTAATAACCTCATGTGGGTTCAAAAGCTCATGAGTATTGACTAAGATAAGATTTGAATTTGAATTTTATAGTAAATTAATATTTACATAAGTAAAAAAAAATGGAGATTATTTTTTTGAGTGTTACATATTTTCATTTGTTGATAGCATTTTTAGTTAACTTATTATAATTAAAGTCGTAAGACTTGATTTATATTCATATTGTGATGAATTGACTTTTTTCTAGGTTCTTAGAATAACATAACACGAGAGGAAATCAACATTTTTTTCTAAAATTTGGCAAGAATTATTTTGGATTGATGGAATTGTAGACACTAGATGTTAATATTGCACAATCTAGTTGCGGTGGGGTTTTTTTTATGGTGTTGACTCCATTTTTACATTAAAAACAACAATTTCGTCATAACCAGAATAGTAATTTCAAGAAAGATTGCCTAGCTGACAAAAAGGCACGTATTAGTAGGTAGGTTGGGGAACTTTAGCCAAAGAAGCAGTTAGCCTAACCATGATCCTCTCGGTTGATTTATTCCCTCCAAGATTGCACATAAGCAAGGGATCCAACAATATTCCATGTACCAAATTGTAACACCACAATGTTTGAAGTTGAACAACAATACCCTTGGCCTCATAGTTCAAAAGGCATTATTAATAGAGTTAAGTAGCAGAAGTTTCGGTATCTCAATCTATCAAATGTTTGCTTTTCTTTCTAGGCTCATGATCATTTGATTAGGGATTGTCCTCTTCATTGGCCTAAGCTAAGGGAGGCTATGGGTGCAAGTGTTGGTGTTGTTATTCCTTAAGGTGCAAGGACAAGTAGCACTCTTGTGGCATCATGACAAGTTGTTGGGGGTGGTGGTCCCTCGGTGGATGTTGGTGTGGGAGTGCATGGAGGAGGTGGTGTGAGCTCGAGAGAAAGATGTCATGATTCTAGTGGCCTTGCAATATGTGGTGTCGGGTTGGTCTCAGTGAGATGGTCGGGTGGCCTAGTGGTTCTACTAGAGGGTAGCATCTTTGTTATATTTGTGGGGTAGTCTTGTGCACTTCAATTCATAGGTCCTGTGCTCTACGGATGTTTGTCCCTTTGGAGTTACAATAGCATGGAGGTTGAGCAAGGTTAGCAAGTTAAATCAAACAAAAGGTCTTCCCCCCCAATGTGTGTACGCAAGACTAGAGGTTATTTGAGCCCCAAGACGCAAGTGAAGTCCTATAAGGATGTGATGGTTCACTCGCTCTATCATCATTTAACAAGTTTTGACACATATAACAAGTTCAATAGTTTAGTTCTTCATCTTCCTTTGGAATGAAGCTCTCTCTACTATCATGGAATGTGCGAGGGATGATAATTCCCAATGGCAAGAAAAATGTTCAAGGAGTGTTGCAGTGTTTATGTTTGGATGTGGTTTTCCTAAAGGAAGTCTAATCATGGGTTTCAAGGTTCAGAATTGGATGGATTATTGTCGGAATGGCCCTTCTTGGACTTCAAGGCGATGTCAAGGGAGTGGAGGGGTGGTGGTTTCCCTTTCATCCTATTTGTAGAATTTAATGGTAGCTCATGGCTTGGACCGGATGGATCGATGCATTTGGGTCACTCTTTTGATCTAGGACCAATTTATTGAACTATGTTCAGTTTACGCTCATAATTTCAATGTAGAGCATAATAGTTTGTGGGATTAGATGGCTTCCTTTTTCCCATTTGCGAAGTGCATTGTTTGCAGGGACTTTAATGTGGTGGAGTGGGAGGGACACGGACGTGGAAATATAGGGACAATGGTCATTGGAGCAGAGAAGCAGGCATGGTGTCAATTTAAGGACTTTGTTCAAATACTTGACCCCAATAAAAAAAAAAGGGGCTTGAATATGGTAGCTGGTTTATTTGGACCAACTATACATAGGGACATTCTTGAGTATAAGCTAGATTGAGTAGATTTTACGGACCACATGAGGATATGTCCTTTTTCATGCAAATTTTGTCTTATGGATGTGTTTATAGATGTGACAAGTTCAGATCACCTTCCAATTCATACTATGGTAACTTTAATCCATGATGTTGATTTGCTTCCCTCTTCTTTGTTCAAGATGAGCATATCAAGAATCCTGAGAGTTCCAATCCTTGGTTTAAATATTTTGGGCCCTCTCCCCTAGGCCAGTGCGTTCTCAAGGATGGTTTCTTTAGTAGGAGGTTGTGGTTTGCCGCACTATCAATTTTATGTGTGGGCTAGGATGGATGATGGCTCGCAAATGAAGAAAAAAGCTGTAGACAACTCAACGAAGGCTTGAGAAGGTTTGCATCTTTTTGGAGGAGGATCTTCATAATGTTTCTCTTTGGGAGGAGTCTATGAGGTTGGGGATGGAAATTGATAGAGGTGAGGATTGTAATTATTGGGGTGCTCAAGTCTGATCCTATATTCAATGGATTCAGAAGGGGGATGGAGGGTCCAAATTCTTCTTTGACTTCCTCAAGCGGAAGGTGGTTTCTGAGAGGTGCTTGGTCTTTGTAAGGAAAATGGATCTCATGCATAGGACCCTTCTAATATGAGACCTGTATATTTAACTCCCATTTTCAGACTATTTTTGCTCCTTATCCTCTAACGGATGGGGTGGTGGTAGCTAGAGATGCATGATGTAGGTTTGTTCCATGAAAAGTCTCTAGTGGTGATCATGACGTATTAGATAGAGACTACTTGTGGGAGAAGTTCTATGTAGAATGGAAATTCATCAGGTATGGATGGCCTGCCTTGTGAGTTTTACAAGGTCATGTGGAATACTATTGGTGATGATTTTTGTTGCTTGGCCTCTAAAATTTTCACCACAAGTAGACTCTTTTAGTTCTTTAATCAGTGGTTGATCAAGATCATTATGAAGATTGTCATAAGGGACTCTATTAGGATATGGAAACTTATTACTTTGCTCATGGTTACCTATAAAATCATGGCTAAAGCATTGTATTTGAGGATTCGTTCGGCTGTGAGGAATGCGGTGCATCAAGACACAACTAGTTTTGTGCAAGGGATATTTTTTCTCGTCGCTATGGTTTTAGCATGGGAGGATGTGGAGTGGTCCCAGGAGACTGGCCAACAATCCCTTATCCTCAAAATTAAATTTGACAAGGCTTATGATCAGGTGGAGTGGTTGTTCATTTTAGAGATGTTGACTTGTCTAGGTTTTGTCCCGCACTATGGGCTATGTCGAATTCTCTCTTCACCAATGCTTCTTCCTTTGTCTCAGTCAATAATGCCTTATTCCTGAAAATTCTATTGCATTGCTTCATTTTCTAGGGATGCCCTCTAGCTCCTTATATGTATGTGTTGACGACGAATGCTCTAAGTTATTTGTTGGAGTCTGTATTGATCACAAGGCAGATTTGAGGCATTTGGCATCTGGATGGTTCTTAAAAGGTTAATAACCTCTTTGCTAATGATTCTTTCTTCTATGTGAATGCTAAGCAAGGCTCGATTGATGGAGTTCCTGATTGTTTGGACAAATTTTGTGCTACTGCAGGTGTTGTGTTCAATGACCACAAGATTGATTATTCTCTAGTTGGGTTAGATGCACCACTGGATTGAATTCCTGCTACTTGGACTCAGATGCAGCTTGGGTTTATTGTGAAGTATTTGGGTATCCCCTTTAGGGTTGGCATGTTTTCTGTATCTATGTGGAATTGGTGTCTTTAGAAGCATCAAAGCAAGTTGTACGTTTGGCATCATAAGGACCTCCATTCACTAGGAAGCTAACTATTGTTGGATGTGTTCTTCAAGCTTGCCATGTTTATTATCCCACTTGTTGGTTCTCTTGTAGGACCTGGTTTTAGTGGGTAGAGCATATTTTGTGATCATACATATAGTCCAAATATGGTCACTAGAGGAGTATTCTATTGGTGCCTTGGGATGTTTGTACCATGCCTAAGGATGAAGGGAGTCTTGGTCCAATTGATGTCACAATTCAGAGAAGTTTACTTGTGACCAACTGGGTGTTGGATGTTTAGAGGGATCCACTCCTTGAAAAATTTTGTTCCAGTACTGAGGGATGATTGCTTAGCATTTTGGTCGAGTTGGAACAACTTTCAAGTTATGTGACATTATGTCTTTTGCCTGCTTTTTTCAAGTTTGTGGCTCTCTATTTTTCTTAAATGTTTAGGTATCTTGGATGATAGTTATAGGTTTGTTTCATTGGAATTAGGAGGGTAGTTGAGTAGGGTGGGATTGAGCTAGTCAACTCATATGGAGTTAGCATGTTCAAGGGTCTTGTGTTGTAGAGATGCCTCATTTTTAGGTTCATAGATGGATTAAGAGAGGTATTTTCTTTTGGAGATATTTGTGGGATCCTTCCACCTTTAGTTGGAAAGAGTGGTTCTCTCTTGATCAAGAGTATGGGTTGATTTCCCATGACCATATTTCTATTTTGGAGTTGATAATTCGTATTTAAGAGTATGATTTGTTCAAAATGAATATTGGAATGCCAAGACCTTTTTGAAAAGATCGGAAACGTAGTTTTAGCTACCCACTTTTCCAGTATGAATCCTTACATTTTAATTTGTTGCTTCGTCAATGACATCCACTATCCCTAGTCCTCAATGCAAGGTGGGTGTTCATTGATGTGGAGGACATATGGATTCGTTAGTTTCATAGTGTTTGGTATATTCACCTTTCTTATAAGCTAAGGGTCTTTGCTTGGTTGGTGATTTATCAAGGGATTCCATTAAAATATCAATTGGCCAAGGGTCGGACTTCAGATGGGATTTGTCAAGTTTGTCACTGCTTGAAGATGGTGAAGTGTACATTCACCAAATAGTACTAGCATTATGTTAAGCATCAATATTCAATGTTTTTTCAGGGCATGTTGCATTAGTGTGTTGTAATGTTTGGCGATGGTCATTTTCTTGCTCATTCTGCTTTCTCCAAGATATGACATTGCTTGTGGATCTTAAATTTATCTATCTTTTTGAACGTCGGGTGTTAGCTATTATTTGGTCCTAAATATTCCCAATGGGGAGGGCATGTTATGTTCCAAAACCCAACATTTTTATGTATGTGAATAATTTATGTTTATGAGCTATTTTATATTTATTCCTTGGAAAATGCACCTCCAGGAAACCTTTAGACACTTCCCCTCATTCTGAGGATGGTACCCAGTGTAAAGCAAGCCACGTAAACTAATGCATGATTACCGAGTAGGGACATCGAGTGAGGCCCACATACATAGAGGTAGCTAGCCCAAGGATTTGCCTTGAGATCTCCTACTTGCTATTAACATCTCTCAACCACTCGAGCTAACCCATTGAGATATACGAGCTAGTTTATGTGTAATCTTGTAGTTTTATAATGATGTTCTTGAATTCAACCATTTCATATTTTGTACAAGGGAAATTATTTTAAATGTGGCTTCTAATGGATAATCATAATGATTAATATTAATTATTTAAGAATATCCTAATTACCTCATAAAGGTAACTTATACCACGAGTTACGGTTTTAGACCCGCTTTTATAGAATAACGGTATTCCCCTCTCTTGTATCAACAATTTAATGTCAATCAAAAAAATGTGTTACTCAATTGAGTATTATTTTTGGAGTTCCTGCATTATTTATATTTGAAGGTGCAATCCACTTTTGGATGTGCAAGTTCCCCCACTCCATCATTCTTTGCTTTTTTTACTTCTCCTATGTTTTTTATTATCAATATTTGGTGATGTGGTAATGTCCATTTTGGTTAGAGAGACATTACAGGTGGTATTAGAGTCGGTTGCATATCTA
>JASDQU010100258.1:594705-605904 GCA_032191745.1 Picea mariana | reverse complement strand
AGCACTACACAATCACCTTCTAGCAAGAAAAGATGTTGAGAAAACATCCTTTGCTCGCTACTATCATGCTTTAGCCAATTTCATGTTTATGTTCTTTAGTGATTTTCCCAACGGAATTCATTCATATATGTGAGGACCATGAAATAATTCACTATACTTTGTAAGTAAAGGATACCGTCAACATTTGGATTTGGTCTTGCTTTGGTGTCCATTGACCCTAATGAACTTAAAGGCTAATGGGAATGCATTCTCTTAGTGTGCCACCTATGGAAAAAGTCCAACTAACCACAAATTTTCTAGAAGTTGGAACTTGAAAATGATGGTGCATTTTCAAGTTCTAATGGTGATAATAACTCAAGCACAATATCCCTCCCATGGGGTGTTGAGAGCCCTATAATATTTGGCTTTGTAGACCTTTACTTGTGAAATAAGCTTGTAGAGTTTTGCAAGAAACAATGTAACATTAAATATATCCACTAAAAATATTCTAAGGTGGCAAAAGCGGAATGTGTTAGATATAACAGAGTGAGGAAACTTGTGATTATCAAGAGACTCCTTACAAATCAATTGATTACTCAAACCTATATGAAAATAAAAGAAGAATGTACAAAACATGGAGAAGTGAAAACATAAGAGAAAATAACTAATGCTCAACCAGGGATCAAACCAAGCTCATTAGAATGCTTACCTAGCCTATCTTATACAAAGCATGATTGGATCAAATAAAAGTATATTTCTAATGCAGTTAGGCTTGCATTATGTCTTAATGGCTGCTCTGCCAATGACCTCTTGAGAAGACATGGATATTGTTAGGCATGACTTAGAAGAATTTCATTGTGGGTATGGTAAAACAGAGATGAGAAGGCACATGAATTATGATTGCAAGAAGACACTTTTCCATTAACATATTACATCCACTATTGTATGTATGCAGTGTTATTCCTCTCATTTAATCTATCAACATTAATGACCACCAACACAAGGGATAATGTGGAAGAAAAGGATATTACCAAGGCATTTTGTGCCCTATATTGTATTGGAGTAGTGGATGTTACAGCATCTTAGGTCAGGACATAACAAGAATACATTGGTTTTTTTACTACAAATTTGACTTTGATAGTTCTGGTCTTGCTTCTCCCTTTCTTAAAAAAAAAAGAATGATGTTGGGAGAGATTAGTGAGCTATGCTTCAAAACTAGATCCTCTTTTGTGGTGCATCCTTCAATGCTTACTTCATAAAATGATTCATTATTGTAATATTACAATGAACATCCCCTTCAAATCTGCACATGAACAGAGATTTGGGAGAGTCAATGAAAGGATTCGATGGATCAAGGTCAAACATTTTTTCTTCTTCCATTTCACGAGCCTCTTCCTCATTGTTACACACCCAGTGCGAGAGCTAAATTTTATCATTTACCAAAATTTTATCCCTACAATCTGAGCCATCACCAACCTCTTTTGATTCCTCACGGTTACTGCAAAAAACTGGAGTGTTCAGTGATATTTTTTGTTAGAGTCATCATATACCAACCTCTTCTCCACACGAATCATCGTTAGAGTCATCATCATATATCAAAATCTTGGCATCAACACAAGTTTATATCTAGTTATTCTTTGTGCTCTATGAAATCAATAATCAAGGACAATAAGCTTGCATTATCATCTTCAAAAAAATCCCCAGCCATGATACATTGGTATAGTCAAATCTTCTTCTTTAGTTGCATTTTCACTATGATCTATTTCATATTTTAATTTGTCTTACTAAGAAGGAGGACTTTATGCATGACATTGTCAAATGTTTCAACCAAATTTTCCTCACATGCCATTGTTCAGGAGCTTATATCCAATTACATGGAGTCATCATGTGAGATTTTCTTTCTTTGACAACATTGCATTCTCTCACTTTCACTCACAAGCAACATGCATTGGAAAACAACAAGAGTAGGGACTCTCTCTTCATTGGAGTCTCTAGATGAACAACACAATMTTCTACCAACATGTGCTCATCAAAGCAATGCATATATTGGGCTACACAATTCTGAGACCAAACTCTYAAGTCYYAGGCAATATCATCATTTAGTTATTGACTCTCAAATCTACCCTTTGCAATAGTGACCTTTGAAAGGAAATATCATAGGCATCCCTAAGAGGCAATATTAGAGGCACTGCTCATTGTCACCTCATTAGGGCCTCTCTCACTTTAAGATTGACATATTTCCATCTTAAGGGGAGTGTCCCTAAACATGTTCAAATTTATTGTTATAGCACTCATACTCTAGATTTGGCAATGTAGCACAAATATTACTCTCTTAATAGGAGTTGTATTGTAACATCCCCATTTTTAATCCCCACAAATTATAATGTAATTGTATAAACGTGATTTAGGTTGGTGAGCCGATGTGTTGGGGTGAAGAGCCTGTGTTGATTTTATGAGGTTGGGAGCTGAATTGTATATTATGTGCATTGAAATAATGAATAAAGATGATAATCGTTGGTTGCGATACAAAAGGGATGAAGAACGATGGAGGGCTATGATTCCACAAGAGAGAGGGGTCGAAGGGGGAGTTATGCATGGGTATTAATCCAAACCCACATTCCTAAAATTATATTATCATTGTGTATAAAACTTCTATTTTTTGTTGAGTGTTCCCAAAGCCAATCATTGAATTCATGTAAGAGGGTGGGTGTGAGAAGTCACATCCCATAGTTAATGAGAGCATGTGCATGAGTACAATAATCTTTGGGAATAATGAGATTCAAGTCAAGCAAGCAAGCAAGGAGAGAAAATTCACATGGGTATAGGAGGTAGAATTAGACAATCACGTTTTTGCATAAAGACAAGTTTTTACAGGTAGATTTTGGGCAGCAAGAGAGGAACTGAGCGTTTGGAAGAGCACTAGACATGTTGTTCTTGAAGGCATCCATGGTTTAGTTGTGTTTTATGTAGAGGAAGATGCTTGTGTGCCTGTAAAAATGGGTTGTAAAAATCAAAGAGGCCTTGAGGTTGATCCCCCAAGCTGGTTGTCTTTGTTGTGTACCTCACTTGATGTCCTTGTTGAGTTAGGTGTTATTATCAATACCAAAAGATTTGCATTGGGTACCATCAACAAAATGCATGGAAGTGCATAAGGTTTTGTCACAGAGCTTTCCTTAGAAAAAAAACATATCCCATATTTAAAAGAGGAGATAAAAAGAGATGGGGACGCTATCATATAGAAAATAAATGGCACATGAAGCCAATAGTCGTGCTCTCCGAGTACAAAGATTCAAACCCTCTGTTTGTGTGCTCTATATATATGCACGCATTTAGGCCCTAGGGGTGGGAGAAATTATAATACTCTTCCTCCCACCTCTGAAGTAAGTCATTCCTTAGTGAAAAGTACCATTATTGTTTATGTGCCTATTTGAGCCTAGGCTACTCTTTAGTTTCTCTTTTCAATACAATCCAGAGTTCTTCTTGCAAATGAATTCAATGGCCATGGGGAATATCTAATCCCAACTACTTGTGTATAGACTCCTTTAGAAGATGTGGACCTTTCCTTAGCATTTTCAATTTTGTTTGTGTCTTTCTCTTTATTGTGCTTGACGTGCATCCTTTGTATGCGTGATGAGAGATATTCCCCTTTTCTCGGTAAAGGGCCCTCCCTTTTCTCGTGATGAGAAATGTAATTTTGATAGCTTTAAAATAATGAATCTTATATGGGATTTTATGGAGTATATAAAAAGGCTACAATGTTTGAAACATTTTGTTCATTTACAATATTAAAACCCTTAAAACCCTTGTTGGAAGAGGAAAATCATTGGAACCTTCAACTAGGGTATGAAAACCACGTGTACTTTTTGTTGTTTTCACACAGAGTTCAAATCTAATCTACGTGTATATGAAACCTTAGCTTCATATTTGTAGTTATCATTTACTTTTGTATGGCTTGGAAAGGAACATGGCTAGGATAGAACGGTTGGAAAGAATGATGGATGTATGTTAAAAAATTATTTTTACCATAATTATAAAAAGATAATATCTAAAATAAATAGATGCATGAATATATAAAATAAATAGATACAGACATATGACAAAAGATAGATGAATGTGCCAACAGACATATGACAAAACAATCTATCCGTCATCATGCAATGTCTCCAAGTATTTAAATATGAAGGCACGAATCCATAGTTATATAAAATAAAATAATTATAAATCTTACGTTTGAATATTAAATTAGTTCTCTCATGTGAAAGGGGTTGCTTAAATATTAGGCACACGGTCTAGGGTAACATCCGCCATAAGTTTACATGACTATATTCTTAGAGAACTTATGCTTTCAATTTTCCATTTGCAGCTTATGGCCCTTCTACTTGAGCGAGTTTCTAAATCAACTCTTTCTCCACGCCTGCTTCGGGTTGTGTAGCGAAACCCAAGAGTTCTGTGTTTGGAGGTGATGAAGGCATCTGTTCCGATTTCAAAATTCCAACTCCTCTTCTACTATATTAATAATATTCCCCTCTATTATTACCACGTTCATTATTATTATTACTGCCAGGAAGCCAACTATAACTTTAAGGTTCATTGAATATATGTAAGGGTTCATTTAACACTTTTGTTGGATGGGGATTCATTGAATAGCTTATCCATCTCTCTTCGTCTTCCTTTAGTTCCATCCTTCAGGGTGCCCTACCTACTATTCCAATACAAGGGGTGGGGGATTTCATTACTTGTTGTTTTTCGGTCCCTTTGTATGGTAATTCTAGGTGCTGCTAGCTAACTAGCTAATATGAAGAGTAGCTAATCTGTTATACCGACTCTCTCGATCAGTGCTCAGCCCCATCATCTTGTATTGTTGCATTTACTTACCTAGGGGACCCAACATGGGAGTGTCAGTTACGATCCTAAGGGGTGTAAAAAATGGTATAGGGTTTAGTTTTAATTAATTGATTAGTCATCATTGTTGTCCCTGTACACTACACTCTATACTGTGGCTGGCTATCTCGAAAATGAAAGTGCTTCCCTCTTCGCAGAAGAGACTTGGGAGTTGTTGGTTATCTCTGAAATCAAAGTGTTTCCCTCTTCTTGGCAAGGACGTGTTGCTTGTTCTTATTATGAATATCTCAGTGTGCAAAATGATGAATCTCCTATTGAAAGAAATTTAAAAGATGCAAAGAATATATATCACATTCTCTTTTATGAATCTCTTCATTTTTATAATGAATTTTATATTGAGAAATTTATAATGGTTGAAAAGGAAGAAAAACCCGTTGAAGTTAGTCATGAAAACATTGAGAAATTTATAATGGTTGAAAAGGAAGAAAAACCCATTGAAGTTAGTCATGAAAACATGGTGAAGAGAGTTTTTATCTTGAATCTTCTCCCTTAGAAATGTTCCTCCCAACCCTACAACTATCTTTTCTTTCCAAAGAAAACCATGGGATCCCCCTCTTCCCCAAAATATCTAAATGGAGGGTGGCTCAACCACCAATCACAATGGAAGCTTGCAATGTAGTGGGACTCAATCAGACTAGAACCAAAGACCTCACAACAAACTCCACCTTGAAACAATCTGTTTGAACCAATTATGCTAACCCACTAAGCTCTGTAACTATCTTTTTACGTCTATCGACATGATAATTCTTATCATATGATTCTTACTGCCTTGGTTGAGCCATGCTTAGTTCAATATTACTTTAGTCTGCTTTTTGAACAAATTGTATTGAACAAGTTCATTTAATTCATGAAAGAAGCTTGTACTCATGTGATTGTATTGAAGAAAAGGAAGGTTAATGAACCGTAAGAAGAAGAAGACACATGGTCAATCTACTCTTTGACCTTCAATATTTAGGGAGAAATATGGGGGAGAGCATGTTTTTTTCTTTTACATGTGGTTCACGGTACTGAAGACTGGTACTCGCCATGTCCACGGAAACCCCCCCCTGAAATCTGCTAGAGAACATGGGGAGGCCGAGCATTTTCGAAATATTAGAGGCTCAACAACAAGAGCATCACATAGACCCATTTAAGGGCATCACATGTCACTTACATTGCTTTGAACCTGGGTGGAGACTTTAACAACCATTCCAACCAACCACCCAAGCTACATCCAATGGACATGGGGGAGAGCATGTTGTTTACCTAAACAAAGCATTCTTTATTGCAATGAGTTATTTTATATGAAGATCTTTGTAATCATGTTCTAGTTCTTAGTCGTTTAATATTTTATATAAGGTAACCTATGTTAAATGGGGCTCAAATAGATAATTAGTGTGATTAGAATAAATGAGTTAAATAAGAACCTAATTGGCTCATAAAGGTAACACATGTGCCAAATTACGGCTTAAGTCCCTTTTTAGAAATAAGACTCTTCCTCCTCTCTTAATGATTACTCGGTTAAGTGCCCCTTCTCCTTCATTTATGTCTCTCTATTAATTCTATATTTGTTATTATAAATATTCAATGTTGTTGTAGCATCTATTTTGATGGCTAAGACATTACAAGTGCTATAAAAGTTAGTTCTATAGTGAGTAGAAAAAATCTCTATCATACATAGGGAATAACTTTTTATTAGAACATTCAATTGGAGTACTCGTTTTTTATTATTGGAAACTAAACTTACATGTGACTGATGATTACTCACGCAATTTTTTTTAAGAAAATAGTAGTTTAAATATTCTATGTTTTGGCTCTTTTTAAATATTTTGTGTTTTAGCTTGTCAAATCTATTTATGCATTCATAAATACAATTTAAATAACAAAAAAAATAAAATTTCACTTAGATTTATATCATCAAATTTCGACCATAAATATCAAAACGCAGAACATTTAAACAACACCTTAAAAAAATACCAAAAAATATATAATCATCATAATTTTTCGTTATAGAATTACCCACCAACATAATTCATTTGATCACCCTACCTTCATTGGAGCATAACATTACACTAGAGTGTATGATTGGGTGTCGACTTTTTTTTATAACATTAAGCTATAGTGTCTAGAGTGTATGATTGGGTGTCGACTTTTTTTTACCATAAATTAGATTCAAAGAGATTTTAAATGATGAATCTTATAAGGGGTTTCATAGAGTAGATAAAACTTTAAAGAGCATAACATTACACTAGAGTGCATGATTGGGTGTCGATTTGTTTTTACCATAAATTAGATTCAAAGAGATTTTAGATGATGAATCTTATAAGGGGTTTCATAGAGTAGATAAAACTTTAAAAGCTATAAACGTTTCTCTTCATTTTCACCCTCAAAACCCTAGTAAAACGTGGGAAACCATCATCACATACATTTGGTGAAAAGTCAAGTGTAACTTGTTCTTTAAACATTAAATTCAAATATAATTGTATACAAAATATTAGCTTCATATTTGTAAAGGGAAATATATTGAGTAAAATTATAGTTTTTTTTTTTTTATGAAACCCTAGCATCGAAAAAATGTTGTAAAAAAAACATGGCATATTCAAATATTTTAAGTGTCGGAAATAATGATATATGTATATGATATATTATTTTTTAAATCATTAAATAAGGATGATATAAATAGAAATAGATGCATGTTTGAATATAGAAGATGCTTCTCAATAATGGTGTGTTGACATTTTTTTAGTTATGTGAATATGATTACTTCGCAGTTTTTTCTTTGTGGAATATTTTCCTATCTTTGATAAATTTGTATGGGAATAGGATTTTCAATAAGAAATTTTGAAACTTTTCCTTCTCAAATTTATTCTTTCATATGAGGAATCTATGTATAATGACATATTTTTATGTCAAAAAACTCTATAAGAGGTAAAGAAGATTGCTTGGATTTTTTTTGATGAATTTCTTGAATAAATTGTTTTTGATGAAAAAAAAAAAAAATTTTATTAAATATTCATGAAAAAAATGAAAAATTGATAAAAAAGTTTTTTTAGTTTGAATCTTTTTCATTGTAAAGTTTCATAGTTATATATATATGGATGCCAATTTTTATTAGATGATTTTTTATATCTTGCCTGAGCCATACATGGATAACTATTAACTTGGTGAGAATGTTGAGAGAGTACAGTATAAAAGTTCATAATATTCATCAAGAAAGCTTCTTCTCAAGGCTTCTATCCATTCAAGTGCATGCATATGATTTTATTCAAGAAAAGGTTAAAGAAGCATATGAAGAAGTAGATGCACAATTGAACCACTCTTTAGTTCGCAATGTTTGGGGACAAATTTTCCAAGTGGAAATGTATGTTGTTTACCTAAACACAACATTTCTATGTATGCAAATCATTTATGTTTATGAACTATTGTGTATGTATGCTTTAGCTTTGTAATAATGGTACATTCTTTGGTCATTTGACATTTTATACAATGTTATATACGTTAAATGAGGACTTAAATAGATAAACAACATTTCTATGTATGCAAATCATCTATGTTTATGAACTATTGTGTATGTATGCTTTAGCTTTGTAATAATGGTACATTCTTTGGTCATTTGACATTTTATACAATCTTATATACGTTAAATGACTTAAATAGATAATCAATATGATTAGGATTAATCACTTAATGTCAGGTCAAACATTGGCAAAAAACGTAACTCCACTGATGTGCATTGCATTAACATGAAAGGTGCATAAATACAATCATAATGACTACTAGTCTTCCTTAATGGATGAATCTTCATATCACTTACGACTCTTCATATTTACATTATTATTACAATAACACAATCCCAATGATTACATGTCTAACATTCCCCCCCTTAATCCAAAGGGGTGTTCGTGAGTCCAAGCATAATTCTGAACTTTTCAAGTTTTTCTCTTCCAAGTGCTTTGGTGAAGATGTCCACAATTTGCTTATTTGTGGAACAAGGTCTCAAGTGAATAGTCTTGACCTCTACATGATATCAAATCGAGTGATACTTTGTGATGATGTGCTTAGTTTGATCATGGAATCTGGGATTCTTGGCCAACTTGATTGCAAAAGTATTGTCAACTAGAAGAGGAGTATAATTCACTTGTTTCTCCTTCAAATATTCAATTATTTTCCCGAGCCACACAATCTCCTTCGTTGCTTCTGAACCTGCCACATATTCTACCTCTATTGTGGAATTTGTCGGAACTGATTGTTTGTGTGATCTCCAACAGACAACTGCTGATCCAAGACTCATGAGATAGCCTGAAGTTGACACTCCATTTTACTTATCCCCAAAAAATTTTGAATCAGAATATCTGATCATGTTGAATTCATCCACCTTAGAGTACCTAAGTCCAAAATCTTGAGTTCCTTTCAAGTATTTTAGAACTCTTTTTGCAACAGATGAATGCGCTTCACAAGGCTTTTGCACGAACCTAGAAAGAATCCCAACAACAAATGAAATGTCTAGTTTGGTGGTAGTAAGATAGATAAGAATTCCCACAAGTTATCTATACTTGGTTGCATCCTCAAATTCATTCCCTTCTTTTGATTTAGGTTTCAAATTTTGTTCTGTTGGAGTAGAAACAAGATTGCACTCAACCATGCCAAACTTGTTCAACAATTCTCCAATGCACTTCTTCTGGGAGATGAATATGTAACTTGGATTTTGAATTACCTCAATTCCAAAATAGTAGTGAAGATGTCCCAAATCTATCATCTCATATCATTTCTTCAACTCTTTCTTTATGGATGCAATGTAGCTTTCATTGTTTCATGTTATCAAGAAATTGTCTACATATACCACAAGATATACAACATTTTTTCCAACTTTTTTGAAAAACAAAGTTGCATCGTCAAGATTAAAATGCTTGAAATTCAATTTTAGAAGATGCTCAGTTAACTTTTCATGCCATGCTCGCGATGCTTGTTTCAATCCATATAAGGATTCGATCATCTTCATGCATAATTTATGTTCTTGTCCCTTCACAACAAAGCCTTCTGGTTGAGACATGAAAACATTCTATTTCAAGTCTCCATTCAATAAATCGGTCTTCACATCCATTTGATGAATTTTCCATCCATTATGTGCTGCCATGGAAAATAGAGTATGGATGGTAGCCCATTTTTCTATGGGGAAAATGTCTCCTCATAATCAACACCTTGTTTCTGTGCAAATCATTTTTCCATGAGCCTTGCTTTGTGCTCGTCAAGTGAGCCATTTGTTCTGTACTTGTTATTGAATACCCACTTGCAACCAATTGGTTTGGTTCCAATTGGAGGATCCACCAAATTCCATGTCACATTATTGATGAGAGCATCATATTCCTGCTGCATGGCTTCTTTCCATTCATAATGAGAAGTGGCTTCTTTAAAGGAAGTCGGTTCAAGGTTAGTAGATAAACTCAACTCACAATCATATGAAACATCCATGTCATCTACATCACCTACGTTTGAATTATCTACATTACCTCCATCTTGTCTTGAGGACATTCTCGTTCCTATCTTTCCAACCTCATCAAGATGAACACTTTCAAGTGTTTTTGTGAGCCATTTTGGCAGACCTTTCTGAGATGGTTCAATTTGCTCAATTGATTGAGATGGTGCTAAGTTCTCATCAAGCCTCATCTTTTCAATTCTCTTGATCACATCATCCAAATGAACTTCAAGTTCTGATGAAGTGGAGGGGACTTCTTCATGTGGAGGAGATGGTGTTTCAAAAGGAGATTCCATAGATTGACCCAAGATAGGGATCCCCCCTTTAAGATGTGGAATCTCATCGTCAAATTCATGATATGAATTTACACGAGTGAATCTATCTAGATGATCAAACTGCCTCTCAAGAGTTTCGTCTTTCTTGGAGGATTCAAGAAAGATTACATCTCTAGAAAGGATGATTTTTTTGTTTGTCTCATCGTAAAGATGATATCCCTTGGTGGTATTTGAGTAGCCCAAGAAGATGCACTTGTGACTCCTTGCATCAAGATTTCTTTTGTGCTCCTTAAGAATCAAGGCATAATAGGTGGAACCAAAGACCCTAAGATGCCTCACCAAAGGAATGTGGCCATACCACATTTCATAAGGAGCCTTGGTTTGAAGAGCATGAGATGGAGACATGTTTTTGAGATAAACTACACATAGAACTGCATCATCCCAAAAAATCAATTTTACATTTTTGAAAAACATCATGGAACGAACCATATTTAGGAGTGTTGTGTTCATTCATTCAACCAAACCATTATGTTGGGGATTTTATGAACTGTGATTTGATGTTTGATCCCATGTTGGCAGAGGTAGATTTCA
>JASDQU010100258.1:547842-569528 GCA_032191745.1 Picea mariana | reverse complement strand
CACATTGCTTGAGCCCCCTATGCATACCCTTTAACTCTTAAAGAACACAACACTTATTACAATAATGACAATGTTCCATGGCTACCCCTAACCTTGGTGACAAGGACCAATCACTGTAGGAAGCCTTGACTCTGTTAGAAGGAGAGAATTGTAGAAATAGCAAAGGCCCTTCATCACTCTTAACCTTCTTTCCAAGTTTGGAATTTAATTTAGGGAGGACCATCCATAAACTAGAGGAAGCCCAAGAAATCCCACATACAAGAGAAGATGGCGTCATCGTACTATTCTATAAAATACCCTTTGGATTAGCATGCATGTTGCTTCAAGAGTGGAAATACTACTTATACTCTCTTTCCCCTTGCACCCGCTTGATGAGATAATTGTTGTGAGGTGACCTAGTCTTCTTAAATTCCTTACATGCCATGAGAGGGGGAGAATGACACTATGTTGGTCGACCACTAGTTACTACTATTTATGAGTATACTCTAGGCTGATAAATCACTTTTACGTACCCCTCACCCCCTCCTTTGTCTTAAGAATCCCTTTTTGCAAGTGAACCTCCATATTATCCTTCCTGTTGCCTTCTAGGTTCAGGCTTTAGAGGATGTGGAAGAACTCAATATGCTTGAATTCACTTATCACTCAGATGGTTCTTTAACAAATTGTAGATAACTTTAGGTTTGTGGGAAGAGTTTGATGGGAGAGAGATCATAGAATCATCATTGAGTCAACAATCGTTGTGGCATTTTGAACACCTTTGTCTCTGAAAGAAATTAGGCCTTATAGGACTACAAGCACTTTGACTTCATTATTTGTAGCATTTCCTAAAACCCAAACAAACTTATGTCATTTTGTCCATCTATGTCATATATCTCCTCCACCCACTTGCTATGCACATGTTGCCTTTGATAGTAACTCTGTAGTGTTAGTAATGCACCATGATTTTGTCATATAAAATATAGAATAAAAACTGAAATTAAAAATAAAAGTAAATTCACTTTTGATGATAATTAGACAATTTTATTTAAAAATAAAAATAATAATAAAAAAATTAATATTGGAAAGTTTAATTTAAGTAGAAGTTATCTTAAATAGAACAATATTAATTATCTTTTCCCATAAATAACTGTCTTCTGGTGTGTTTAAAAAATATTCATCTTTAAAATTTGATCCCTTGTTCTCTTATGTTTATTTGTTGCTAAATTTTAGTATTTTAAAAAAAAATATTGATTTTTCTTTGTATGGTAGGAAAATAAAATACTAACTTCAATTGTTAGTTATGAAGCTATAACTCTTATAAGACAAGTTACAATTTGCAAAAAAAAATGTCGAACAAATTCAAAATTCAAAATTCAATTGAATATAATTTTAACATCCATATAGTGTCTTCTCCTAAAAAAAAAATGCAATAAAATAATTATATCTAATAAAATAACTCCTTCAATGTGGACATGCTAAGAGAATATGGAGAGGTGTTTGATTTTATAAGAATAAGATGATATGATACACAAAGTTAAGAAAACATAATGCATGATCTTGTTATAGGTTATTGCATGAATATATGTATATATAAATTCAACATTAACACTCTTCAAAAGATGTTTAGCGATTATAATAATATTTCTAAAACAATTGCATAATATATACCTTCACTAGAACATGAAGTCATAAAAAAAATAAGCATTTATGTTATGTACATAAAAATACACATAAATAAGATATTAAATAATAAATATAACAACTAAATAATAATTAATAATAATGAAAAGATATGGTTATTGGTTATAGGCATCCCGACGTGGGTATATAAGCAAGTCCTCACTCTCAATTGTAATCATCGATTATTCATTTTATCTATATATATTTATTATTCCAATTTGAGCTCTTGGTTATTTATTTCATTGGTATCAGAGCAGTCACTCCTCCTCATTCCCCACACCCCCTCTTGTAACCCTCTTCATTTTTTCACTCCTACGCACCAGCCTCCACTCCCATTGCTCCCCTTGTTTCTCCCCACTCTCGTAACTTGCACCCTCTCCCCTCCTCCCGCACACCCCTCCCGACCACTCACACTCTGTCACAGTAACTCTCACAGACCCTCTCTTCCTCATCCCGCAGTCCCTCCCGTACCCTCCCCCAACCACTCACACTCTATCATACTCCCCTTGACCACTCACACTCTCGCACACTCCCCCTTTCCTCCCCCACAATCCACGCTCTCCACACATTCTCCCTCCCACGGATTCCATTCCTCTCCTGCACCCTCCCCTGACCACTCACACTATGTCATACTCCCCCCAACCACTCACACTCCCGCACACTCCCCCTTTCCTCCCCCGCAATCCACGCCCCCCATGGATTCTCCCTACCCCTCAGTCCACTCCTTCCACGCTCCTCCACACATTCTTGACAGCCCCTGCAAACCCGAAACCCTTTCTCGTAAATTAAGTAGCCCAAACTCCCCAATAGACTTCCCCGTCACCATCTTCCCCGACAAACCCAACACACGTCTCACTATCATCCAACCTCTCCCCCCTCGTCCCCACCAATTATTAAACTCGTACGGTCGTACAATTTCAAAGCCCCACTTTAAAAAAAAAAAAAAATTATAAATCATTAATTTTTTTTTATAAGGATTAAGATTTCAAAGCCCCACTTTAAAAAAATTATTCATTTATAAATCGTTAAATTTTTTTTAAGGTTAATCATATAAAGTTATACTTAACTTTATATTAAAGTTTGATTATTTAAGGGCGTCCTAAATCTAGTCAAAATTGCTGGAAAATTTTCATCCCCAAATACTAGAAAAATGGCAGAATTAAAAACCCAAATCGAAAAAATAGACCAAGAATGCGAAAATGCCCGACAATTACTCGAAAAGGAATTACAAAAACTAATGACGAGTTGCGAGAGAAAATAAAGGTCAGTAATGATGCACTCAGACAAGAGTTGACTCATAATCTAAAAGAAGAAATTTCAAAGGAAGTCGGAAGCGAATTACGAAAAGGCATGGAAATTCTAAAACAAGATCTTAAAGATGATATTTTTCAAGAAATCGGGGTTAACTTACAACGGGGTTTGGGAAAATTTAAAAGAGAAATAAAGACGATTTGCAACAAAGTATGGGTATAATAACACAACATCAGGAAGTAAAGCATGATGAGCTTTTAAAATTAATAAAAGATCAAGGGCACCAACATGCCGCCCAATCACAGCCAAGTGATTCAAGCACATCCAACACATCACCACCACCACCACCACCACCTCCCTACAATTCAAATTCCCAACCAATATCACAATATCAACCCCTAATGATTTTTCCTCCCAAATCCAAAATTGAACTATCAAAACACAACAGCGGCGATAACTAATGTGTGGCTTGGTTTAACAAAACTGAAGAATATTTCCATATATATAATATTACAACCGATGAAGAAAAGGTTAAATACGCATCCATGTACCTCAAAGGCACTGCATACAATTGGTACATATGGTGGAAAGGAAGAATCCAGTCATACACTTGGAACTCCTTCAAAAACGATTTTTTTAAAAGATTCCAGGGCATTTCGGAGCAAGAATTTTTTACAAAACTCACCAGGTTACAGCAGAAAGGTAGCGTAGATGAATTTACACATCAATGGGAATCCCTTTCCACCGGAGTATTTGGATTATCTGATGATCAATTAATCCAGTCTTACGTAGGTGGTCTTAGGCCACATATCCAAGATGAGTTAAAACTGCATGAGGTCACTACTGTTGAAATAGCAAGACGTGAGGCAAAAGCAGTAGAAGAAAAGCTAGAAGGCCAATCAAGATTCGACAAGTTTTATTCAAGAAGAAACACAAACACGGAAAATGACAAATACATACCACCCAACTTACGAGAAGAAAATAGAAGAAGTCTGGATTACCAAAGAATAAGAGAAGGCAGATGTAAACGTTGTGGAGAAAAATGGGACCCAAGACACACGTGTTGCATAGAAGACAATTCAAAAAAATTATACACTTGTCAAGCAGACAAAAATGATGAATCAAACTCAGAAGAATCAGTAACTGAAGCAATGGAAAACAACCAAAATGACGTGTCAGATCTCATGGGTAATGACACACCAAGAATATAATTAGCAGCCATCACAGACATTAGTCAACCACAAACAATCAAATTAAAAGGATACATAAAAAAAGATAATGTCAGAGTATTAATCAATATAGGAAGTACCCACAACTTTCTCGACATCAATGTTGCAAGGAACCTCAATTTGTTTGTATATCCAGTCCCAGACATGAAGGTGATGGTTGCAGATGGTAAGAAAATAGAAAATGTAGCAAAATGCCATAAGGTGAAACTCCAAATTCAGGATTTCAATTTGGAATTTGAATTTTACACCGTACCCCTGGGAGGAGTAGACGTGGTTTTAGGATCCAATGGTTGCAAACTTTAGGCACATACTCAGTCAATCATCAAGTGAATTTCATCAAATTCGAATGGAAAGGGAAAACTTATAAATTATATGGTTTTCAACCTCCCCAAACACAAGTTGTGTCATCCCAACAGATGGAAAAAATGATCCGGAAAGAAGCAACTGCCTATTTTATCCAATGCCACCAAATGGGAATACAAGAACCAGAACAAGACTCCAAAAACTTAGAAATCCAAGATCTAATTCAAAAACAAAAGAAGGTATTTCAAGACCTTCCCATGGATTTACCTCCACAATGAAGAATTGAACATATAATTGAAGTTAAACCCAGATCAAGTCCAGTCAAGGTTAGACCATACAGATACCCCCATCATCATAAAACAGAAATAGAAATATTAGTCCAAGACTTGTTAAAATGTGGTCTTATCACAAAAAGTAGAAGCCCATATGCAACCCCATTTGTATTAGTACGAAAGAAAGATGGTTTTTTCAGATTATGCATAGATTATTGTGGGCTTAACAAGATAACAATCATGAATAAATTTCCCATTCCTTTCATCGACGAAATGTTGGATGAACTTCATGGAGCCAGATTTTTTTCAAAACTTGATTTGAGATCAGGATATTACCATATTAGGGTTAGATTAGAATATGTACCCAAGACCACTTTTCAGACTCCCGAAGGACACTACGAATTCAAGGTGATTCCCTTTGGGCTAACTAATGCCCCTGCTACCTTCCAAGAAGCTATGAATGAACTATTTCATCCACACCTAAGAAAATATGTCTTAGTCTTCTTTGACAACATTCTGGTGTACAACAAAACATGGAGGGAACATGTAAATCATTTGGGACAAGTATTGTTTATTCTAGAAAAAAATCAATTGTATGCAAAAATGTCAAAATGTACTTTCGGCATGGAGGAAGTAGAGTATCTCGGTCACATTATATCCAAAAAGGGAGTCAAGGTAGATCCAAATAAAATCAAAGCAATTACAGAATGGCCCAGACCAAAGAGTATATCTAAATTAAGAGGATTTTTAGGCTTGGCAGGAGAATATCGAAGATTCGTCAAAAACTATTCTCATCCAATTGCCCCCCTAACAAATCTCCTAAAGAAAAACTCCTTCTAATGGAATGAAGAATCTGAAAAATGTTTTGAAAATTTAAAGAAAATTATGTCCACGACCCCCGTGTTAGCTACACCTGACTTTTCAAAACCCTTCATAATTCAATGTGATGCTTCAAGTTTTGGGATAGGAGCAGTCTTGATGCAAGATGGACACCCAATAGCATTTGAAAGAAGGAAACTAAACAAAAAAGAATGCTTACAGTCCACACACAATAAAGAAATGCTTGCAATCATGCATGCATTAACCAAATGGCGACAATATCTCTTGGGAAGCAAGTTCTTGATACGTACAGATCATAATAGCCTACAATATTTGTTACAACAAAAAACATTGACTACTTAACAACAAAAATGGATAGAAAAAATTTTCACATTTGATATGGAGATATTACATAAGAGAGGAAAAGATAACATAGTGGTTGATGCCCTCTCACAAAAAGATGAAGAAGCACAAGTTTTTGCAGTATCAATAACAATTTTGGAATGGTTGAACGAAATCCGAATTGAATATGCCAAAAACACAGTGACATGTTCCATAATCAATGATTTAACCCAATACCCCAAGTTTGAATGGAATAATGACATATTATGGTATAGGGGAAGAATTTATTTGAATACCAATTCAAAATTTAAAACCAAGGTACTTCAAGAAGCTCATGATTGTCCGAGTGCAGGTCACGTTGGATTTTTCAAAACATATTATAATGCTCGTCAATCATTATTTTGGAAAGGGATGAGTACAGATATTCAAAAATATGTAGCAGAATGTGACCTTTGCCAAAGAAACAAGAATGAAAATATATCAACACCTGGGGTACTCTATCCGTTACATAAGATAAAATCTTAGTGATAGTAGACAGACTAACCAAGTATGCACATTTTATGGGAGTAAGAAAAACATATTCCGCAAAACAAATAGTTGAAGTCTTCTGTAAAAACATTTATAAATTACATTGTTTTATGAAGGTCATCGTTACTGATAGAGATGCCAATTTTAAAGGGAACTTTTGGAGGGATTTTTGCAAAGAAATCGAGACGTCTCTTAATATGAGCTCAGCTTACCATCCTCAAACAGATGGACAAACATAAATTGTCAACAAATGCTTAGAAACCTACCTTCGTTGCTTCGTCACTGATAAGAAAAATAAATGGCTTCAATGGTTGCACCTCGCTGAATGGTGGTATAACTCCACATATCACACATCAGCTAAAATGACACCATTTCAAGCTCTTTATGGATATCAACCACCATCTTGGAAAGAGTTAGCCACAAATCAAACAAAAGTTGCATCAGTAAAATATCTTTTAGATGAAATTCAAAATGTTGTTCAAATACTCAAGGAAAACTTAGCTACAACAAGAAACAGAATGAAGCAACAAGTTGATCAACACCAAACAGAAAGAGAATTCGAAGTTGGAGAATGGGTATTTGTGAGACTTCAATCCTACAAACAATTATCTCTTAAACATCAAGGAAAGAATAAATTAGCTCTGAAATTTTATGGACCATATCAAATTAACAAAAAAACAGTCACGTAGCTGATGGGTTGGAATTACCAGATAAAATTCGTATCCACAACATGTTTCATGTATTGTGTCTAAAAAAGGTTGTAGGACAACACCAAAAGGTGCAAACACTGCTCCCTATGTTGGATGAAGAAGGAAGAATCATTTTAGAACCAGAAACCATTATTTCCACTAGAGAAAAAAAGTTATGATCTCGCATAATCAAAGAATATCTTATTAAATGGAAAAACCTTCCAGAAGAAGATGCAGCATGGGAATCATAACATTTTCGCCAGTTACACCCGTCTTTACCAGTGCTTTGAGAACAAAACAATTTTAAGGGGAAGGCAATGTTATGTACATAAAAATACACACAAATAAGATATTAAATAATAAATATAACAACTAAATAATAATTAGTAAATAATTATTAATAATGAAAAGACATAACTATTGGTTATGGGTACCTCGACGTGAGTATATAAGCGAGCCTTCACTCTCAATTGTAATAATCCATTATTCATTTTATGTATATATATATATTTATTATTCCAATTTGAGTTCTTAGTTATTTATTTCAATGTTTAAAAAATATTCATCTTTAAATTTTTGATACCTTATTTTCTTATGTTTATTTATTACTAAATTTTAGTATTCTAAAAAAATTATTATTTTTTTTATAATAAGAAAATAAAATACTAACTTAAATAATTAGTTATGAAACTATAACTCTTATAAGACAAATTACAATTTGCAAAGAAAAATGTCAAACAAACTCAAGATTCAATTGAATATAATTTTAACATCCATATAATGTCTTCTCCTTAAAAAAAAATGCAAAAAAAAATTACCATGAAAAACCTATTTCTACGGATAATGAGGTACCGTTTGAAGATGCATTCTCTAATAAAATAATTCCTTCAATATGGACATGCTAAGAGAATATGGAGAGGTGGTTGATTTCATAAGAATAAGATGATATGATACACAAAGTTAAGAAAACATAACGCATGATCTCGTTATAGGTTTTTGTATGAGAATATATGTATATATAAATTCAACAATAATACTCTTCAAAAGATGTTTAGCGATTATAATAATATTTTTTAAAAAATTAAAAAATATATATTTTCACTAAAACATGAAATTATAAAAAAATAAATATTTATAAAATAATTTAAAAAAGATAAATATTTATAAAATTTATGAAATTATAAAAAAATAAATATTTATAAAATAATTTAAAAAAAATAAATATTTATAAAATATTTTATTGATAAAAAAAAAGTTTGTAAAGAAACTTAAAAAAAAAACCAATCAAAAACTAATTTTAAGTTGGGTGTGAATAGTACAAACAAACTTAGAAGATTGCTTCATTTTTATGTGGAAAAGGACGAGTTCCTAATGCCTAAACTAAGCAATAGTCTAAACGTTCTAGTCTAAACGTTCTACCTTTAGGAGGTTTTTCGGAAACTTTTTTCATTTGATTTTGCTCGAAATTCGGTGATGAATGGTTGGATATGCAGATTTGAATGGCTAAGTTTGTATAATCTGAGTGCCCCAGAGATTTTTCATCACGCTGAATTCATTTATGCATTTAGAATTGCAATTTAAATAACAGAAAATAGTGATTTTGTCCAAATTTATATCATCGAATTTCAACCAAAACACCCAAAAGATAGAACATTTAGCCAATACCCTAAACTAATATAAAAGTAGTAATATAGAATAAACAGTACAAATAAACCTAAAAGATTACTTCCATCCTTATATGGAAAAGGACGAGTTCCTAATACCTAAAGTAATATAGATATAAAAGTAGAGTGGATGAGGGAAGTTGTTGAAGAAAATGGAGAGCATATTTTAAACAAGGAAGCCATACATTTTCAAGATATCTATGTTGAAAAAAAATAAGATATCTATGTTGAAACAAAAGTATGAGTTATGTCTAAAGAGTATAGGTTAATTTTCTATACTATTTATTTCATAAGACTATGGAACAATGATTTTTTATAAGTTAGAATACTCCAGAAAGTAAGGTTCAACATTTGTGCAATATGCGCAGATTTAAAAGTTTAGAACACTCAATTTCAATCTATAGATGTATGGAAATGTAAGATTACTATTATTTAATTAATATTGATTATTATAGAATTTGTTTATTACTATATTTTTCATAAAAAAAAAAATTAAGTATCATTGTTTATGAACAACATTAACATGGAAAAAAATAGTCTCATGAGCATGTTGATGCAGGGTTTTGACCCTCATCAATGTACCTCAAGTCTGCTAGGATAAAACCCTTAAGATGTGATTCCCATCCTTTATTGGCATACCCTCCAGTTTGCAGCATTTGATTTTGGATCCATTTAATGTATTTTAAGATTCTTATTAGTTTTATGTTTTAAATTGTGGAAAGCAAAGTGCAAAAAATAAATCCTAGGACCACAACAACTTAAATAAAACTAGAGTTGTGATGCAATATCACATAAATATAGAGCATGAGATTCATCACACTTATTCTATACAATATGAAAAGGCTAATTAGGTCCAAAAGTGTAATATACCCAACCCCTAAATACCCTTTCTATTGATGGGGCATCAAATTTGCGCTTTCCCTAGTTCATTTTCGGTCCCTTAAGCAAATCCCTCTTATTCTGCTCCCTCCAGCTAGTGGGGTCCTCCTCGTAACCTCGGACTGAAAATCGGGAGCTAAGAGTCTTCTTAGCGACGGTTTCGACACTTCGGAAGTTCCCAGACTTCGAGAGTTCCAACGGTATTGTCAAATTCCCAGATCGTCGAACAACAGAGGAGATCAACAGTCCACGTCCTCCGTCGATATCCTATGGTTAAGGAGGGGGCTTCGGTGATCTGCGTGTAACACAGCTTTTTCCAAATCCCCTAAGTCCATAAATATCACCATGTGGCCTTATCCCTTCAACGATCGACGTTCGGCATTGAACGTCCTATGTTTCAGCATTTCGGCAATCGAAGGTCGTCATTGGTCCGTCGGCGATCATCGTTGGACCTTCTTTTATCAACATACACTCAAATCCTTCGAATTATCGCCACATGGCTTTGGCCCTACAACGATCAGTGTTCAAAAATTTATGTTGAACGTCCTATATTGTACCACGCCGTAAATATTTTGAACGTCGAAGTTATCCAAACTCCCAGAGTCCTGAATACGTCACCAGCCATGTTGGTCGGATGGGCACTAACCAGAAGTTGACACGCGGCGAGGGTCAAGGGGTGACACATGTCCTCATTAGGGGGTGACATGTGTCATGCCTTAACAGTCATAAAGGGTCTGTAAATCGGCCAAATCTGGGTGACACATGGCACCTTGGTTGCATCTCCACGTCACTTTGGATGACGTCAGTGAGCCACGTCAACCCCCATCATACGGTTGGGATTTACCCACGTGAATCCCTAGATCCACGGTCCTTGTTACTTCGTGGCTCCAGTCTTCGGAGCTTACTGAGTCCTCTCGACGCAAATCCCCCGAAGAGATAAGTCTCTGGACTCTCGGATCTAGTGCCACGCGTTCTCTTCCTATCAATGGCTGATATTTATTTCGGCGTCCACAACTTCTGCGATTTTCATACCTTGAAAACCCTTGGCCAAATTCTTCCAGAGTAAAAAGTCTCGTGACCACGGGATTTCTTGCCACGTACCCATTCATCCAATAGTCCTAGTTCAACGGACAACCTTTGATAGTGGACAAGTAGGCCCATCTGTCGCTCCACGACGCGTTCCCGATCAGTTGGGTAATCGAGGGTCATTTCTTAGATCAACGACTGAGAGGGATCCCTAAGGATCTGAACATCGACAGTCCTCGTCACTTCGGATGTTCGGCATTTGGGAGTTCAGTGTGTATCTCCTGGATTTCCTTCTTGACCACGTCGGATCTATCGCCACGTGTACCTAGCATCTACGACCAGGATTTTCTATGACTTGTAGAGCTCCGGGGAAACTTGTGCATCCCTATAACATCGAATACCAGACTTTCCAGATAACTGTTGATCTGTGGACATGTGTCCCTCCAGTTTCAATGGTACATATTAACTATGCGACTCTGGCCTTCGTCTATTTTCGAGGGTTTTGGAATCATAAGTCCCAAAGGAGCTAGCTCCTTCGAACTAGTGTAGGGTTACTAGACCCTAGTCACATGGGTCCTTTGGGAAGTCTTGTGAGCTAAGCGCAAATCCATTTTTCATTGAATGGGTTAAGGACATGGGCATGAGCCCTCGATCCAAGGGGTGGATATTCTGAAGGGAAAATTCCCTTCTCCATAGAGATGAACTTGACATTCCCGCTAAGGTGAATTCAAAGGACCGACAAGACTTAGGCATTTTAGTCACTCCTACCCCGACTCTCCTGCGAACTCACATCCCATGAATCTCAAGTGGCTAAACTGAGATAAATCAATATCATATAGATATAATAGTTTACAGAAAACAAAGAGCATTTCTAATAACTGTTCAAATACTGAAATAATTAATGATAAACACAGATATTTCATCATCACATCCAATACATTACACAGAGTATGAAAATACTTATCAGAACTAGAAAAGGTGAAGCAATTGTTGAAAGGGGTGAATGTTTCCTCCCAACCATAGGCATGTTCACTCCTGACAGATTTACCACTAGACACCCCCAAGCTAGACCATGATGCTCTGAGAGAGATTGTTTATCTTTGCTCCACAACAGTTAGGGACGAAGGTTACTCTCCTCCTCCCACGGGAAATTGGCAATTGGTTTTCTCTACTCCAAGCAAGGAGTTATGCACGAGTACTTCATCAGTCGCCTGTCAGTCTCGTTTATCATCTTGTAGCCCAAAACCTGACTGTGGCTTCCTTCAGCCAAAAACGAGCTTATTGATCATTTTTTTTCCTCTCAACTCCAAAGTTGAAGTATCCCTCCTCCTCTCTTCTCGGGACAATATTTTCTCTACTTTGTTGTCTTGCAGATCTGTCTTTGTCCCCGAATTACCTCCTTCCTTTCCTTCCTCACCAAGGTTGTGTGGTTCTGAATCCCAATTCGTGGTTAGTCCTGGAAGCCTTACATATGGGTACCCTTCCCCATCTCCTCATTAACTCTTCAGGATGGCCTTCCAACTACTAGCCTCACTGGTAATTCATTTATGGTTCAGAGGACTATTGAGAGATTACACCCAGTAGGTACTGGTCTGGTGAGGGTCATCTCAACCATTCTTGTTTTCCCCTCACCATCTCTTTCACAGCATCCATGGTCTATCTTGGCAAACTTTCCCCATTTTAGCAGTTGTGCAACACATATTCAATTTCTATTAATAACAGAAAATTCATATATTAACCATTTATACAAAAGTTCATCAAATCAAACATTCACACATATTTAGTCCAACATAGTCTCTTAGCCAGCTATAGTTATATTTACAAACTGGGGGGAAACAATGGTATTACAATCCCCTCCCCCTTAAAGGAACATCGTCCTTGATTTTCTATATGTCAATGTGCTCTTTATGTACAAAAATAAATAAAAATGGATATGCATGTCTCATGGCATCCTCAATTTCCCATGTGGCCTCGTCTAGGCCAAAGTGTTTCCACTACACCTTGACCTATGTAATGGTTTTTTTCTTGAGTGGGGTTTCCTTCCTGTCTATTATGCATTGTCGTCATGGCAGGAATTCTCCCCCAGGTTCCACCTGGATCACAAACCAATAAATAATATGATTAGGATCATGTACATACTTCTTTAATAAAGAAACATGGAAAACATTATGTGCTTTCACTGTGGGAGGGAGTGCTAGCCGATAGGCTATTGGTCCCACTCTATCCAAAACTTCAAAGGGTCCACAATACCGAGGTGCCAGCTTGGCACAAGATCCCATCCTCAAGGAGATTTTCTTGGGTCTAACTTGGAGATACACATGATCCCCTGCTTTGAACTCTCTAGGAGTCTTTTTCATGTCTGCATAGCTCTTTTGTCTATCCTGGGATATCTTCAGATTTTTCCTGATTTGAATCACTTACTGTTCCATTCCCTTTAGCATATCTCGCTCGATTGTAACTTTGTCTACTTGGTTGTTCCATTTGATGGGAATGTTGCATTGCCTTCCATAGAGGGCTTCAAAAGGGATCATTTTTAATGACTCTTGATAGCCATTGTTGTAGGCAAATTCTACCAGTGGTAGGTAGTCCTCCCACTTCTTCGGTTGATGCATTGCATGCTTCCTCAGCATGTCTTCTAATACTTGGTTTACCCTCTCTGTCTGCCCATCAGTTTGAGGGAGATAGGTTGTACTAAAGAGCAATTTTGTTTCAAAACTACCAAACATAAATTTCCAAAAGTTTGAAGTAAACATTGTATCTCTATCGGATATAATTTCCTTAGGAATGCTATGCAGTCTGAATATCTCTTTCATGAAGATGCTTGAAATATCTATTTCCTTGAAAGTTTACTTGACGGGTATGAAGTAAGTAGCCTTGCTCAGTTTTTCCACAACTACCATGATGGCATCATTCTGTTTAGTTGATCTTGGTAATCCTGTGATGAAATCCATGGAGATGGTTTCCCATTTCCATTCAGGAATTGGTAGTGGCTGCAACAAACTTGTTGGGTGTCGGTGCTCTGCCTTGACTTGCTGACATTCTCGACACTTAGCTAAGTAATCATCTATGTCCTTTTTCAGTCCAAGCCAATATAATAATTTCCTAGTGACCGTGATCATTTTCTGATAACCAAGATGAACAATATATGGTGTCTTATGTAGTTCATCCATTCTAAACCTCTTCAAGTCGTCACAATTTGGAATATACAATATGCCCTTATAAGTCAGGAAGCCTTCATTAAGCATTTGATAACCTTCATACTTCGGCCCTGTGGGCTCTTGCTTTAGGTACGATATCACGGCCTGGAAAAATGCATATGTTTCTTGTGCACTTTTGACTATCTCTTTTATGTCTGATTCACTGGTGCTTACAACTGCCAATTTGTAATGTCCCTTTCCAAATAGGAGCTCCAGAGAGGAGGCTTAATGGTCTAAACCGCCCCATTAGACTATAGCCAGGGCCAGAAAAGGGGTAAACAGGGTTACTAGAGGTCACTCCAGTCAAAGGTGTTATGTTCGGAAAGTGACATTGAGCTAAAAATGGTTAAAATCATTTTTAAGTCATTATTAGCTAAAAATAGAACAGATGAGCTAAAATTAGAAGTCAACAGTGAATTAGGGTTTCGACAGTGAATTAGGGTTTTGGAAATCTATAAGAGAAGATTCAGCGACCTAATTCATTATTATGAAGATTATGACTTTTCATTGAGGAGAGAGGCGCATCTCAGGAGAGATAGATCAGTGGATTCCAGGAGGAAGAAACCAGTTGGCTGATTTTGGTGTTGAGAGACACACCCTAGTCACTGGCAAGATCACACAGGTATTCCATCATTCTTCAGCAGCAGTTACACAGGGTCCAACAGCAAGGGTGCACTTATCCAAGGTGACGGTGCAACTCCTGAGGAGGTTAAGTAGATCGACTTGTCCCATCCGGGAGGATTTCAGAGATTCCCCTCTGACCTGGTTGAGAGGAAGGCAAGGCACATCTTTTTCCTGGTTCCTCATAATATTCCGATGAAGGAATCATCTGGGGCGCATTTTCTAGACTTGGATGTGTGGCACTTTTGGCGGACACATTTGGGGTTCCCGAGCAAGCATCATATCAGATTCAGGGAAACCCTTCCGACCCATATCCTAGTAGACCAAGGCAATCATTTTGAGATGCATCTCAGCTGATTTCGATGGTGGAATCACTAGGGTGCATTTTGCCAGAGAGAGAGGGGCACATTCCCTCAGGGGGATCCATCTGGGGTCCAAACCCACCAATAGAGGGGCGGAAAAGTTACCAGGCCTGAGAGATAGAGTAGGATGCACCATTTCGAGTAGTTTCCAGGCCATTCTGAGAGGTATAGCCTCCAGGGCAAACTTTCCATACTTCCAACAGTTACCATACATGCTACCATAGTTCCATCTCATCCATTGATCCTGCAGTGCTCATCTATTATCGGGTATTATCATTTAGTTTGCTTATTGTATTCCGGCTAAGATCCTTTTGTCTTTTGATCAACTGAGTGATTCATTTTATTCAACCGCATTCGGCCTTTATACCCCGCAGAGATATCATAATATAAACTTTGCAGTCCTTTGTCGCATTTGTTATTTGTATGATCATTTATATGTTGTAAACAATTAATCCTACACACACATTAGCAGCGTTTCCTAGACTAGCCAAGTCAGAAACATTACACAAGTGAACCATTTTCATACTTCTACTAAGGGAATCAACCACCCTATTCTCCTTCTCTTTAATATGTCTGATTTCAAAATCAAACTCACTAAGGAGAGTCATCCACCTAGCTTGTCTCACATTGATTTTTGGTTGGTCAAACAAATACCTCAATCCACTATGGTCTATCATAAGTACAAATATTCTACCTAAGAGGTAATTCCTCCACATTTTTAAAGCATGCACTATAGCAGCCAATTCCATATCATGGGTCACATAATTGACTCCATGCTTATTCATTTTTTTGGATTCATAGAAAATTGCATGTCCTTCTTGCATAAGGACTCCTCCGAGCCATTCCTTCCAGGCATCTATACACACAAGGAAGTCCTTGTTTGGGTCTGCAATCTTCAATACAGGAGCATTGGTTAGAAGGTATTTCATCTCTTGAAATCTTTCTTCACATTCTGATGTCAGAATGAATTTAACCCCCTTTTCTGAAGGGAGGTGATTGGGCAACCAATCTCGGAGAATCCTTTTTTGACTCTCCTTTAGTATCCTACCAGGCCCATAAAGGATTTGATATCAAATACATCGTTTGGGGTAGGCCAATCCATGATGGCTTTAATCTTGTCACGATCAACTACCACTCCTTCCTCAGAAATAACATGGCCTAAGTAATGGACTTGTTTCTAGAAAAAATCACACTTACTAAGCTTAGCATAGAGTTGATGTTCTCTTAGTACTTGGAGTACTATCTTGAGATGTTATTCATGTTCTTTCCTATTCTTGTAATAGATTAGGATATCATCAATGAAAACCAGCACAAACCTATCCAAGAACTTTCTGAATATGTTATTCATTAAGCACATAAAAGTGGTTGGTGCATTGGTAAGCCCAAATGGCACCACCACAAATTCATAGTGACCATATCTTGTCTTAAAGGCTGTCTTGTGGATGTCTTCATCTTTAATTCATACTTGATGGTATCCATACCTCAAGTCAATCTTGTAGAATATGGTAGCACCCATTAATTGGTCAAACAAGTCATCAATCATTAGCAAGGGATACTTATTCTTGATAGTCATCTTATTGAGTTATCTATAATCTATGCATGGTCTGAGTCTGTCATCTTTATTTTTCACAAACAAGGTTGGTGCTCCCCATGGAGACACACTAGGCCGAATGTATCCTTTGTCCCACATCTCCTTTAGTTGTAGTTTGATCTCAACTAGCTCTGGTGTACTCATTCGATAGGGTTTTCTAGACATTGGGACCGCTCCTAGTACAAGTTCTATTGAAAAATCAATATCCCTTCCTGGAGGAAGACCTGGCACCTCTTCTGGGAATACATCTTTATATTCTCTCAATATGGGATGGTCCTCTAGGCTGGGTTTGTCATTTTCAATGGATTTTAGTACTTGTATTGCATACAAAGGACATCCCTTTCTGACATACTTCATCACTTGGAGGGTTGATATTTGTCTCACTGAGATAGGATTTTGAATCCCTTATAGGGTTACGCTTCTTCCTTCTTCATTTTCATACTCCAAATTTTTACTGTAATAGTCCAAATTGGTTTTGTGGGCATCCATCCAGTCCATGTCAATCAGCAGGTCATAAGATCCTAGAGGAAGTATGATTAGGTTTTCTTGGGTGGGCAACCCACTCATGAAAAATTGGCGTGCTAGTATGACCTCTATTACTTTTCTTTTGGTTCTAGTGGCTAGTTGTACTAGCCATGATTTAACATGTTTAAATTGTTGCAATTTACATTTTCAACAGTTTGAGGGGAAACATAACTCAAATTAGAACCAGGGTCAATTAAAATGGAAACATGATAGTTGGAAATCATACCTTCCATATCCACCACTGAAGCTTGGTGGTCAGCTTGTCTATTATCCAAGGCTACATAAATTTTTGGTAGGATCCTAGCCACATCATTGACTGTGGTATATTCTTGGATGTTGTAGACCCTCCCATTGTTTTGTTTCCTATGCGGATAGTCCCTCAACAAATGTTCCTCTCCACAACCCCAACATTTAAAGGGTTCTCTCTTTTTGTTATTAGTCTTACTTGGAGCTTCTCTCAATGGTTTATTTCCACTTTGGGATGGATAATTTTGTTGATACACACTTCTGGAAGGAAGGCTCATCCTCGAGCTCTTACCAAGGTTCTTAAATCTTGAGGGTTTAAACCCCTACTTCTTGAATCCCAAATTGTTTTTCTTCTTCCAGTCTTCATGAGGTTCTGTCTTACTCTTGAATTACTCATAGCAATACCTTGATTTTAGAATAGTATCTTCTAAGGTATTTGGCTCATCAAACTCAATTGTGTCTCGGTAGGACTGAGGTAATCCACTAATAAATCGTTGCATATTTACCTTTTCATCCTTTATGTAGGGAACATACCTCATCAGTTCGATAAATTTGTTGACATACTCATCTATGGTGAGTTGTCCCAGCTTGAGTTCATAGAACTCCTTGGTATTTAAATCAAAGAAATTTTCTGACGGGTACTTCTTCTTGAAGTATTTCTCAAATTGTTTCCATGACAAGTCCTTCTCGTGGACTCCTTTCACATTCCTAAGCTCCTCCCACCAAATGGAAGCTTTCCCATTCATGTTGAAAACGGCTATCAGAGCCTTTAAGTTTTCAGAGTAGTCATGGACTCTGAAGTACTTCTTAAAACTGAGTAGCCAAACTTATGTGTCTTCCCCCTTCTTAATCTCTCCATCGAAGGTAGGTGGTTTGGCTTTCTTAAATTCTTTAGGGTCACGACTCTTGGAATGTTTGCTCTTCTTTCCTCTCGTCTGAGAATGGAAATAGTTTTTCCACTGGAAGATTCCTTGCAATGGTCAGTGTCCTCACCAGAGGAATCCTTCATTGAATGTCTCTTGGCTCCATGTTGGGCCTTCTTTTAGGTGGTCCTCCGGGTGTGTCCACTTTCAGGACCATTCTTATGTATCTCAGGTGGACCTGGATTTTTCTCAGTATGATACCTGTCCACATGACTAGAGGTTGGACCATGTTGCAGTTGCCTTTATATATCTGATAGGTCTTGCAATAGGATTGCATTAATTTCAGTATGATTTTCATGCTCCTTGATCAGCCTTTCATTGCCAGCCTTATAACTCTGTAATTATGCCATGAGGCTTCTTACACTTTCGACCAAATTTGGAGGGGTTTCCACCACCCTACTTTCATCATACTCTTCCTCTATATTGTGGGAGCTCTCCCCCAACTCATGATGTGTCACCATCCTTTATGTTGTAGATCTCTTGTTGTTCATTGATTGCTTGAGTGTTGATAAAACATTTTTATGTTAATTACTAATATACCAGTTTATGAACAACACATATCATTGCAAGGTTCAGTCAGTTCCTTATTTGGAAACATTTGCAACCTACAGTGCAAACTTCCAAAACATCTATCAACAGTAGAAGGTTTCGTTCCTCTCTTCAGTAGAGGTTCAAACAAGTTTCTTATAAAAGGGGGGTAAGGTAGGGTGTTACCCCATAATTTCTTTAATAATGTTTTTATGCGACTCGTGCATGAGCCCAAGAAAGCTAAGTGTTGTTGTCTTTCTCTGGTACCAATTTGTAACATACCCAACCCCTAAATACCCTTTCTAGGGATGGGGCGTCAAATTTTCGCTTTCCATGGTTCATTTTTTGTCCCTTACTTAAGCAAAGCCCTCTTATTCTGCTCCCTCAAATTTTACATTTCTCAATAAGCCCTTAAACCAGCTAGCGGGGTCCTCCTTGTGACCTTGGGTTGAAAACTAGGAGCTAAGAGTCTGCTTAGCGACAGTTTCAACACTTCGGAAGTTCCCAAACTTCGAGAGTTCCAACGATGTTGTTGAATTCCTAGATCGTTGAACAATGAAGAAGATCAACATTCCACGTCCTCCGTCGAGATCCTATGGTTAAAAACGGGGCTTCACAATCTGCGTGTAACACAACTTTTTCTAAATCCCCAAAGTCCTGAAATATCTCTGTGTGGCCTTAGCCCTTCAACAATCGACATTCGGTGTTGAACATCCTATGTTTTGTTGTTTTGACAAACGACAATCGTCGTTGGTCCGTCAGCGTTCAGTGATCGACAATCGTCGTCGGACCTTCCTTTATCAACCTACACTCAAATCCTCTAAAATCTCGCCACATGGCTTTGGCCCTTCACTGATCGGTGTTCTGTGATTTATGTTGAACATTCCATATTGTACCATTCCCTAAAAATTTCAAACGTCGAAGTTATCCAAACTCTCGGAGTCTCGAATACATCACCAACCACGTTGGCCAAGTGGGCACGAACCAGAAGTTGACATGCAGTGAGGGTCAAAGGGTGACACATGGGTCAAGGGGTGACACGTGTCCTCATTAGGCGGTGACACATGTCATGTTTTAACAGTCATAAAGGGTATGTGAATCGACCAAATATGGGTGACACGTGGCACCTTGGTTGCGGGTCCACGTCACTCGAGATGATGTCAGTGAACCATTTCAACCCCCATCATATGGTTGGGATTTACCCACGTGGATCCACAGTCCTCGTTACTTCACGGCCCCGGGCTTCAGAGCTTACCGAGTCCTCTCGACGCAAATCCCCCAAAGAGTTAAGTCTTTGGACTCTCGGATCTGGCGCCACGCGTCCTCTTCCTATCAACGATCGAGATTTATTTCGTCGTTCACAACTTAGGTGGTTTTCACACCTTGAAAACCCTTGGTGAAATTCCTCCGGAGTACGAAGTCTCTGGACCACGGGATTGCTTGCCACGTACACGTTCATCCAACGGTCCTAGTTCAAAGGAAAACCTTTGACAGTGGACAAGTAGGCCCATGTGTCTCTCCACGACACGTGCCCGATCGGTTGGGTAATCGAGGGTGGTTTCTTAGATCGACGATTGAGAGGGATCCCTAAGGATACGGAGATCGATGGTCCTCGTCAATTCGACATTCGAGAGTTCGACGTGTATCTCTCTTCTTTCCTTCCAGACCACGTCGGATCTATTGCCACATGTAACTAGCATCTACGGCCAGAATTTACTACGGCTTGCAGAGCTCCGGGGAAACTCGCGCGTCCCTTTAATGTCGAATACCCGAACTTTCTGGATAACTGTTGATCTTTGGACATGTGTCCCTCCAATTTCAACGGTCCAGATTAACTCTGTGACTCCAGCCTTCGACTATTTTTTATGGTTGTGGAATCATAAGCCTTGAAGTCCCAAAGGAGCTAGCTCCTTCAGACTAGCGCAGGGTTCCTAGGCCCTGATCACAAGGGTCCTTTGGGAAGTCTTGTGCGCTAAGCGCAAATCCATTTTGCAACGAATGGGTTAAGGACATGGGCATGAGCCCTAATTCCGAGGGGTGGATAGTCTGAAGGGAAAATTCCCTTCTCCACAGAGATGAACTTGACATTCCCGCTAAGGCGAATTCAAAGGATCGACAGGACTTAGGCATTTTACTCACCCCTACCCCAACTCTCCTGCAGACTCACATCCTATGACTCTCTAGCAGCTAAACTGAGATAAATAAATATCATATAGATATAACAGTTTAAAAAAAACAAAGAGCATTTTGAATAATTTTTCAAATACTGAAAGACTTAATCATAAACAAAGATATTTCATCATCATATCCAATATATTACACAGAGTATGAAAATACTTATCAGAACTAGAAAAGGTAAAGCAACTGCTGAAAGGGGTGTTTTTTTCCTCCCAACCATAGGCATAGTCAGTCCTGACAGATTTACCATTGGCCACCACCGAGCTAGACCATGATGCTCTGAGAGAGATTCTTTCTCTTTTCTCCATGACAATCAGGGACGAAGGTTACTCTCCTCCTCCCACAAGAAATTGGAACCTGGTTTTCTTTACTCCAAGCAAGGAGGTCTACACGAGTACTTCCTCAGTCACTCATCAGTCTCATTTATCATCTTGTATCCCAAACCCTGATCGTGGATTCCTTCATCCAAAAACGAGCTTACTAATCAATTTTTTTCCTCTCAACTCCAGAGTCAAAGTTGTTGGATCATGTTGTCATTGATGCCAATGGTTTGATTGATTGATTTCATTGATTGATGTCAAAGTGATTGATTGATGTCAAAGGATTGATTGATTGATGATTGATGTAATATAATATGTATTGTCCTTGATGATAATGCATAGATGAAGATGGATCAATGAGTTGTCATGGATACATGATGAAGATGGATCGATGTGGTTCCATTGGTATATGATGCATTGTTGGAAAAATATATAGATGACTCATTATTGTCTTATCATTATTGATAAGGTGTACAAATGGATAAACTCCAAAGTAATCCCCTTATGGTGAAATCCCTCACGGAAAGACGCTTT
>JASDQU010100258.1:513849-546722 GCA_032191745.1 Picea mariana | reverse complement strand
AGGGGGTTGGAGCCTCCTTCCAGTTGCAGCTGGAAAACAAAGGAAGTTGGTGCTTCCAATGAATGTAATTCTTCAAGACATATAAGAAAAAGCATTCCGTGGTTTTCTCCCGATTTGGGTTTCCACGTAAAACACTGGTGTACTTTGTATGTGTATGATTTTTCATTTGTTCATTGCTTATTTACTCTGTAGTTATTGGATAATAATGCTTCATTGATATAACACTTGGATTATATGGTTAAATTTCTCTATTACTGATTCACCCCCCCTCTCAGTAATCCAACAAATCCCTCCTCCTCTCTTCTCGGAAGAGTATTTTCTCTACTATGTTGTCTTGCAGATCTATCTCTATCCCCAAATTACCTCCTTCCTTGCCTTCCCCAGCAAGGTTGTGTGGGTCCGAATCCCAATTCGTCGTCAGGATTGGAAGCCTTATAAATGGGTACCCCGCCCCATCTCCTCATTAACTCTTGAGGATGGCCTTCCAACTACCAGCGTAATTGGTAATTCATTTCTGGGTCAGATGACTATTGAGCAATTACACCTAGTAGGTATTGGTCTGGTGAGGGTCATATCAACCATTCTTGGTTTCCCCTCACCATCTCTTTCATAGCATCCATGGTCTATCTTGGCAAACTTTCCCCCTTTCAACAGTTGTGCAACACATTCAATTTCTATTAATAACAGAAAATTCATACATTGACCCTTTATACAAAGGTTCATCAAATCAAACATTCACACATATTTATTCTGCAATATGGGGGGAAACAGAAGTATTACAACGAGATAGTTGCAAGCATCTTAATCGCATCCATGCTTCAAAAAATATCCATAGATGTAGAGAAATGTAAGATTACTATTATTTAAGTTTAATACTATCTAATTAATATTGATTATTATAGAATTTGTTTATCACTACAGTGTTCATAAAAAAAAATCTTTCAAGTATCATTGTTATGAACAACATTAACATGGACAAAAACAGTCTCGTGAGCATGTTGATGCAGGCTTTTGACCCTCATCAATGCACCACAAGTCTGCTAGGATAAAACCCTTAAGATGTGATTCCCACCCTTTATTAGCATACCCTCCAGTTTGCAACACTTGATGTTGGATTCATTTTATGTATTTTAAGATTCTTATTAATTTTATGTTTTAAATTATGGAAGGCAAAGTGTAAAAAATAAATCCTAGGACTATGAACAACTTAAATAAAACTAGAATTATGATGCAATATCACATAAATATAGAGCATGAGCTTCATCACACTTATCATATACAATATGAAAAGGCCAATTAGATCCACAAGATAGTTGCAAACATCTTAATCCCATCCCTGCTTCAAAACAAAGTTAACAAAAACTATATAAAATGGAAAGAATATGTTCAAAGTCATATTTCAATGGCATAGACTTGCAATAAACTCTAAAAATCATACATGAAGATGAGATAACTTGCATCCATGAATAACTACCAAAGTTTTATTAGTTTCAGTTTCTAACAATTTCTCAATCATTGTTCGAAAATAACTTCCTTTCATCATCAAAAAAAATCCGCAAAACAAATAATTATTGAGAAGATTGGTACATTTAGGCCTTGCACACTTTGATGGAGCTTCACAAGGGGATGTTAATTCCCTTGGAGTAGAGGGTTTATTATTTCTTAAGCTAAAAAAAATGTGTATCCAATTTAAATTAGTGACTTTTTACTTGTAATTAATGGATGAATAAGGAAAGCGAGATGATAAACTTTATGTTGCAAACTTTGGTAGAGGAGATAAGTGGTATTGTTTTATCTTTTGATTCCATCACCTTTCAACACATATATAGAAAGGAACCAACCAATTGATTTTTGTCAAAAGGAAGAGGTGCATATGTATTGTGGAGTATGGTTGATCATGGAAGATAATATTGTTCTTCAAACAAAATTTTTACATCTATATTTTTATTATCTTGATATTTTTTTATGACTCTAATATCAGTGTACTATTGATGAATTTAAAATTCAAGTTTTACACATAAATATCTATTTTGATATATTTATAAGTAGAATATTTTGTAGATGTGATATAAGTATTTATACTTGAATTCTAATGATTTTGAAAAGAAAGATGAGAAACATATAGATATTTGTATGAAAAATATATTAATATAAATGATAAGAAACATATAGATATTTGTATGAAGAATATGTTAATATATCCATATTATTAAGGAACATATTTTTCCCATCACTAACTTTATGATAGGGATTTAGCATATGTAATTTTGTAATTTTTTTTAATAAAATTATTAATTTTTGGTTTTTATTTTTTTAATTCAGAAATATAAAGAGAGATATTAAAGAAATAGTATACCATTAATTAAGGCACAAAATTTATAATTTCTATAATTAATTAGAAAACAAATAAGATTGCATAATGCAAGGAGCATTATGTTCACAAATGCAATCAATGGATCGTAAGAAGGGGGTCCCATGCCTTGTGGTCCCATGCCTTGTGGTTTGGGGTGTATTGAGGCCTTAACATAGTAGAAAAAAATTGCAAAGCATGGGAAGATATTTATAGTCATCCTAACAAATATAGGAACTTAATATTTGATGGCATGGATCTAAAACAAATTGATCTTCCTCATTTTGAAGCATAAGGAATGGCCCAAATTTGATGGTTAGAATCATTCAGGATGTGCTTAATTCTTAGCAATGACCTCTTCTAGATTTTTTATGTTTAGATAGATAATACATGTTAAGAAAATAAAATTTGTAAGCCCATAGCGTTGGCTCAACTAGTGTCGTCAATGTTGTTGGGAATTTGGTTAGTTCTATGTTGGTAAATGCCTCGTTCAAATACCCTTAGGTTAGGTGCACTAGTCTATGGTGATGTATTTACTAGGGATGTGATTTATGAATGTGAGGAAGCATCCCTTGGTTTATGTGTGAGATTTTTTCAAAAAAAATCAAGTTGTACTTACATATCTTTATATGCTTATATAATTGATTCTTTGTATGTCATGCTCATGAAAAAATTCACTAAATGTTTGTTTAATTCTATATGAAGTTGATGAACAAAGATGCATTCCATATTCCAACATTACCATTTGTGTTTAATGTTGCTTACGATGTTTGTTTCGAAGAACATGTGATTTTTACATGAAAGGAAACCGTTAACATGAAGTGTTTTGTATTATAAGAATCATAATGTGAAAAATGTATTGAAATATTGAATGATCATAGATTTCAAGACCATTTATGAATTAAACAAGTTAATGATTACACACGTATTTTGGTTAAGTCATATTATGACTCTTTTGAATGGGCTCCATGTACAAGATCACACTTTTTAAGGTATATTGCATGCTATATTCTCTATTCTCTTTACATGATATAAGAAATGCAATTACACTTGCAATAACACATGAACATGATATTATATTGACTATTTGACATGAGTAACATAGTGGACTCGATAACTTTTATCTTATGTTTACTTTGATAAAGTAGATTAAAATATGGTGACCAATAACTTTTATCTTATATTTACTTTGATAAAGTAGATTAAAAAATGGTGGCCACAAAATTTCTTTAGTGGAAAAAAATAAATGTTACTCTCAATAACAATACGTTATTGTTTTTTTGCATTTCAATGGATGAATGTGATTAAAAAAAATGGTTTGAATAAAAATAAAACTAACTAGTTCATAGTCATGTGAATCAAGAAGAAGAAAGGGAGATATATTTAAGTGTGAGAAGGATTAGAGAACATTGTAAATGTCTTCATAGTATATGTGTTGGAACATTGAAAGATATTACGATTGACATAATAGTTCAATAGTTGTTCTTTTCAATAATGATGGCATAAGCCATCCATTTTGGCATTATCTAATTGTTCTACGTTTTGCTCCTTTTAGTCGTAATCCGACAACATAAATCTGCACAAAATCACAATTTTATGTTGTTTAAATTGTATTTTTGAATGTAGAAATGGATTCAGCGTGTTGATAAACCCCTAGGGCACTTGGATTATACAAAATTAACCACTCAAATATGCAGATCAAACAATTTCTCATTGGATTTCAGGAAAAATTAAACAGAAAATATCCTCAAAAAAGGGATAAAACATAAAACAGAGGAAAAATTAAACAGAAAATATCCCCAGAAAAGGATCAAAATGTTAGAACAATTAGACTATGGCATCCATTTTTAATAACTAAAGTTGTCCAATTAATTCGTATAAAAAAACAAGATTTAAAAAATTATTGTCCTTTGATATCACACATTATCAAGAGAGTGTAGTAGCATTTATATACAATAAATACCATTGGTGTAAATCAATAGTTGATGAGAGTAAGGGAAGGTCAAGAACTAACTTCAACATGATATTATGGAATTACAAGATGTTAATAATTTAGCATATGAATTTGAATTAACAAAGTTTCATCAACTTTGTAAGATAACTCAAGACATTAATAGACATTAATAGAGAAAATATGTTAATGAATAGAAGGATTTTATTTAGTTTTAAATGGATCTAATTGGAGATAACTTTGGGAATTGTGGGACATTATTCTATAGTTCAATTTGTTTAAAATATTTAGTCTGAACAGAGAAATTTTCATAGAGAAATTCATTTTCACTTTCGATTTGTGTTGTATGGTTGTATCATATCAGAGCCAGTTTAATCATTTAGACAAATTGTATTAGATGTTTTACCTTACTGTTGTTTTATACTTATGATAATTGGATTATCATGGTTTTAGATGAGTTTCTTCGGCATGAGTAACAATAGAGGAGGCAATGGAGGAAATAGAGGAAGAAGAGACCGAGGGCCAAATACCTTTTGGCAGCCTGGGGGCATTAAAAAATGAGGTTTTCTATTCATTTTTATGTTGACTCTGATGAGTTCCAACAGTTGATCCAAACAAGGCACTTGAACCTTGGTGGTCAACAAGATTTTACACAACCTCATCCTGTATTTATACTACTCTTCCTTAGTTGTTTGGGCCAAATTATCTTTCTGGAGGCTAAAAACTCAATATTAATTATTTTCTTTAGCTGACTTGTCTTTTAGGTTTATGTCCAATGCTTTAGGGTTTCTTCTTGCTTCCCGGAATATTTTATTCTTGTCAGGGTTACACATGGAGGTTTAATAACTCTAGCAACTACCATAATATCAATAGTCTGGGACATGGTAAAGAAGGGAGTAGTAAGACTCCAGTATATTGCCACCGATGAACAAGTAGAATATGTGTTGACCAAGCCCTTGTTCGAGTATTCCAGAGACAAGCTTGGAGTGATCCAGAAAGACTTCCCCAGAAGCGGGAAGTGATGTCCTCCCCAGTAGAGGGAAGTGATGTGTTCCAAAGTAGAGGGAAGTGATGTGTTCCCAAGCAGAGGGAGGTGATGCAATCCCCAGTAGAGGGAAGTGATGAGCTACCCCAATGTAGGTTGGTTACTACAATGTACGTTGGTACGCTACCCCAGCGCATGTTGGTAACCCCAACGCAGGTAGGTACACTACCCCATCACAGGCTGGTACACTACCCCAATGCAGGTTGGTAACCCCAACGCAGGTTGRTAACCCCAACGCAGGTTGGTAACCCCAACATAGGTTGGTACGCTACCCTAGTGCTGGTTGGTAACCCCAATGCAGGATGGTATGCTACCCCAAGGCAAGTTGGTAACTCCAACGCAGGCTGGTACGCTACTCCAATGCAGGTTGGTAATCCCAATGCAGGCTGGTACACTACTCCAGTGCAGGTTTGTAACCCCAACACAGGCTGGTATGTTATTCCAGTGAAAGTGCAAAAACTTCCTATGATATATAGAATAGTGATTGACAACAAGACAATGACCAAGAATGCAGAAGCAGTGATGATAGTTGTGACAAGAAGAATACCTTCCTTGATAAGAGGGAGTGTTGAATATTAAGAAGCTTCGGAATATATCCTTATTGTATTTGACCAAGAAAAACCCTAAAGAATGTTATTATATTATGGCCCTATTGTGCCTTGACAATTAAAATGTAATTTAGGAGGGTAAATTGACAGGTCAACCCAAACACTAATTTAGGGAGGCTAGCACCTCACTTGGTCACTCACTAAATGAGCTATGCAATAAGAAAGAAAAGTGCACAAGTCTTGGAGGAGTAGCTGCTACAACTAGGGGTGACATCATAGAAGGGTTTATGGTCTATCTCTTGGTATCTCTTGGTAAAGTGGTGCGCTACTCTTCCTAGTGAAGGTGTAGAGGAGGATATTCTACTTTGTTAGTTATATCTTGAGAGAGAAGCATTGTTCTTGGTTGGATAATCTATATTGAGGAAGTTTGTTGGGTTTTCTCCCCCTAGAGGGTTTCCCAGGATAATCTTTATGTCTCTCATGTTTCTGTGATTGTATCTCTTTCAGTGATCTTATATATGCAACTAATGTAGTAGATGATTGTAATAATAAAGAAGATCTATAACCGGTAGCTTCATAAGTAAAATAACAACAAGAATAACTACTTATTTTTCCTCATAACTTCCAAAAGGATAAAATTATTGGTCTAGATGGGTGGACAATGGAGTTTTTCCTTGGTTTTTTGGATATTCTGGAAGATGATATATTGAAGGTGATAGAGGAATCAAGATCATTTGGGAGGATCCTTGATTTGTAAACTATCGTGGATACACTAGAACAATTTGTCACAACAGATCCTATAAATAACTGAAATCTTTACTATTGAGATTATTTTTCCTTTAGATCTCGGATTCTTGATTACCGGTTTTATTCTTAAAAAACATATGAAATAGTTCAAATTCGAAAAATAGAGAATAAAAATAAATACACACAACATCCACAAATAAACACAAGATATGACCTCGGAAACCCAATAAGGGAGAAAACCCAGCTAGAAGGTGAGGCTGCTCTACTCTCTTTCTCTGGTATAGAAATGATGCAATTACAAATAAAGGGGAACTCCATGTGGAGTTGTCTCTGACCTGTGGCTTGTATGGCTGCTACAGAATCTCTCATCCTCTGTTATAAATCATTCATTTTTTTTTAGGGTTAATCATATAAAGTTATACTTAACTTTATATTAAAGTTTGATTATTTAAGGGCATCCTAAATCTAGTCAAAATTGTTGGAAAATATTCACCCCCAAATATCAAAAAAATGGCAGAATTAAAAACCCAAATAGAAAAAATAGACCAAGAATGCGAAAATGCCCGACAATTACTCGAAAAGGCATTACAAAAATCTATTGACGAGTTGCGAGAGAAAATAAAGGTCAGTAATGATGCACTCAGACAAGAGTTGACTCATAATCTAAAAGAAGAAATTTCAAAGGAAGTCGGAAGCGAATTACGAAAAGGCATGGAAATTCTAAAACAAGATCTTAAAGATGATATTTTTCAAGAAATCAGGGTTAACGTACAACGAGGTTTGGGAAACTTTAAAAGAGAAATAAAGACGATTTGCAACAAAGTCTGGGTCTAATAACACAACATCGGGAAGTAAATCATGATGAAATTTTAAAATTAATAAAAGATCAAGGGCACCAGCAAGCCACCCAATCACAGCCAAGTGATTCAAGCACATCCAACACATCACCACCACCACCGCCACCGCCTCCCTACAATTCAAATTACCAACCCATATCACAAATATCAACCCCTAATGATTTATCTTCCCAAAGCCAAAATTGAATTATCAAAATACAATGGCGGCGATAACCAATGCGTGGGGCGATAACCAATGCGTGGCTTGGTTTCACAAAACTAAAGAATATTTCCATATATATAATATTACAACCAATGAAGAAAAGGTTAAATACACATTCATGTACCTCGAAGGCACTGCATACAATTGGTACATATGGTAGGAAGGAATAATCCAGTCATACACTTGCAACTCCTTCAAAAATAATATTTTTAAAAGACTCCAAGGAATTTTGGAGCAAGAATGTTTTTCAAAACTCACCAGGTTAATGCAGAAAGGTAGCGTAGATGAATTTACACATCAATGGGAATCCCTTGCCACCCGAGTATTTGGATTATCTGATGATCAATTACTCCAGTCTTACGTAGGTGGTCTCAAGCCACATATCCAAGACGAGTTAAAACTGCATGAGGTCACTACTGTTGAAATAGCAAGACGCAAGGAAAAAGCAGCAAAAGAAAAGCTAGAAGGCCAATCAAGATTCGACAAGTTTTATTCAAGAAGAAACATAAACCAGAACACAAACACGGAAACTAACAAATATATACCACCCAACTTACGAGAAGAAAATAGAAGAAGTCTAGATTACCAAAGAATAAGAGAAGGCAAATGTAAACGTTGTGGAGAAAAATGGGACCCAAGACACAGGTGTCACATAGAAGACAATTCAAAAAATTTATACACTTGTCAAGCAGACAACAACGATGAATCAAACTCAGAAGAATCAGTAACTGAAGTAATCGAAAACAACCAAAATGACGTGTCAGATCTCATGGGTAATGACACACCAAGAATTTCATTAGCATCCATCACAGGCATTAGTCAACCAAAAACAATCAAATTAAAAGGATACATAAAAAAAGATAATGTCACAGTATTAATCGACACGGGAAGTACCCACAACTTTCTCGACATCAATGTTGCAAGGAACCTCAATTTGTTTTTATATCCAGTCCCAGACATGAAGGCGATGGTTGTCGATGGTAAGAAAATCGAAAATGTAGGAAAATGCCATAAGGTGAAACTCCAAATTCAGGATTTCAATTTGGAATTTGAATTTTACACCGTACCCCTGGGAGGAGTAGGCATGGTTTTAGGAGTCCAATGGTTGCAAACTTTAGGCACATACTCAGTCAATCATCAAGTGAATTTCATCAAATTCAAATGGAAAGGGAAAACTTATAAATTATATGGTTTTCAACCTCCCCAAACACAAGTTGTGTCATCCCAACAGATGGAAAAAATGATATGGAAAGGAGCAACTGCCTATTTTATCCAATGCCACCAAATGGGAATACAAGAACCAGAACAAGACTCCAAAAACTTAGAAATCCAAGATCTAATTCAAAAACACAAGAAGGTATTTCAAGACCTTCCCATGGACTTACCTCCACAAATAAGAATTGAAAATATAATTGAAGTTAAACCTGGATCAAGTCTAGTCAAGGTTAGACCATACAGATAATCCCATCATCATAAAACATAAATAGAAATATTAGTCCAAAACTTGTTAAAATGTGGTCTTATCACAAAAAGTAGAAGCCCATATGTAACCCCAGTTGTATTAGTATGAAAGAAAGATGGTTCCTTTAGATTATGCATAGATTATCGTGGGCTTAACAAGATAACAATCAAGAATAAATTTCCCATTCCTTTCATCGACGAAATGTTGGATGAACTTCATGGAGCCAGTTTTTTTTCAAAACTTGATTTGAGATTGGGATATTACCAGATTAGGGTAAGATTAGAAGATGTACCCAAGACCACTTTTCAGACTCCCGAAGGACACTACGAATTCAAGGTGATTCCCTTTGGGCTAACTAATGCCCATGCTACCTTCCAAGCAGCTATGAATGAACTATTTCATACACACCTAAGAAAATATGTATTAGTCTTCTTTGACGACAATCTGGTGTACAACAAAACATGGAGGGAACACGTAAATTATTTGGGACAAGTATTTTTTATTCTAGAAAAAAATCAATTGTATGCAAAAATGTCAAAATGTACTTTCGGCAAGGAGGAAGTAGAGTATCTCGGTCACATTATATCCAAAAAGGGAGTCAAGGTAGACCCAAATAAAATCAAATAAATTACAGAATGGCCCAGACCAAAGAGTATATCTAAATTAAGAGGATTTTTAGGCTTGGCATGAGACTATTGAAGATTCGTCAAAAACTATGCTCATCTAATTTCCCCCCTAACAAATCTCCTAAAGAAAAACTCCTTCCAATGGAATGAAGAATTTGAAAAATGTTTTGAAAATTTAAAGAAAATTATGTCCACAAACCCCATGTTAGCTACACCTGACTTTTCAAAACCCTTCATAATTGAATGTGATGCTTCAAGTTTTGGGATAGGAGTAGTCTTGATGCAAGATGGACACCCAATAACATTTGAAAGAAGGAAACTAAACAAAAAAGAATGCTTACAATCCACATACAATAAAGAAATGCTTGCAATCATGCATGCATTAACCAAATGGCGACAATATCTCTTGGGAAGCAAGTTCTTGATACGTATAGATCATAATAGCCTACAATATTTCTTACAACAAAAAACATTGACTACTGAACAACAAAAATGGATAGAAAAAATTTCCACATTTGATATGGAGATATTACATAAGAGAGGAAAAGATAACATAGTGGTTGATGCCCTCTCATGAAAAGATGAAGAAGCACAAGTTTTTGCAGTATCAATAGCAATTCTGGAATGGTTGAACGAAATATGAATTGAATATGCCAAAAACACAGAGACATGTTCCATAATCAATGATTTAACCCAATACCCCAAGTTTGAATGGAAGAATGGCATCTTATGGTATAAGGGAAGAATTTATTTGAATACCAATTCAAAATTTAAAACCAAGGTACTTCAAGAATCTCATGATTGTCCAACTGCAGGTCACGTTAGATTTTTCAAAACATATTATAATGCTCGTCAATCATTCTTTTGGAAAGGGACGAGTACAGATATTCAAAAATATGTAGCAGAATGTGACCTTTGCCAAAGAAACAAGAATGAAAATATATCAACACCTGGGGTACTCCATCCGTTACATATTCCTAACAAAAAATGGGAAGAAATTTCAATGGATTTCATTGAAGGATTACCCATATCAGAAGGAAAAGATAAAATCTTAGTGATAGTAGACAAACTGACCAAGTATGCACATTTTATGGGAGTAAGAAAAACAGACTCCGCAAAACAAATAGTTGAAGTCTTCTGTAAAAACATTTATAAATTACATGGTTTTCCCAAGGTCATCGTCAGTGATAGAGATGCCAAGTTAAAAGGGAACTTTTGGAGGGAGTTTTGCAAATAAATCGAGATGTCTCTTAATATGAGCTCATCTTACCATCCTCAAATAGATGGACAAACAAAAATTGTCAACAAATGCTTAGAAACCTACCTGCGTTGCTTCATCACTGACAAGCAAAATAAATGGCTTCAATGGTTGCACCTCACTGAATGGTGGTATAACTCCACATATCACACATCAGCTAAAATGACACCATTTCAATCTCTTTATGGATATCAACCACCATCTTGGAAAGAATTAGCCACAAATCAAACAAAAGTTGCATCAGTAAAAGATCTTTTAGATGAAAGTCAAAAACTTGTTCAAATACTCAAGGAAAACTTAGCTGCAACAAGAAACAGAATGAAGCAACAAGTTGATCAACACCGACCAGAAAGAGAATTTGAAGTTGGAGAATGGGTATTTGTGAGACTTCAACCCTACAAACAATTATCTCTTAAACATCAAGGGAAGAATAATTTAGCTCCGAAATTTTATGGACCATATCAAATTAACAAAAAAATCAGTCACGTAGCTTATGGGTTGGAATTACCAGATAAAATTTGTATCCGCAACGTTTTTCATGTATCGTGTCTGAAAAAGGTTGTAGGACAACACCAAAAGGTGCAAACATTGCTCCCTATGTTGGATGAAAAAGGAAGAATCATTTTAGAACCAGAAGCCATTATTTCCACTAGAAAAAAGTTGTGATATCGCATAATCAAAGAATATCTTATTAAATGGAAAAACCTTCCAAAAGAAGATGCAACATGGGAATCAGAACATTTTCACCAGTTACACCTGTCTTTACCAGTGCTTTGAGGACAAAACAATTTTAAGGGGAAGGCAATGTTATGTACATAAAAATACACATAAATAAGATATTAAATAATAAATATAACAACTAAATAATAATTAGTCAATAATTATTAATAATGAAAAGACATGGCTATTGGTTATGGACACCCCAGCGTGAGTATATAAGCGAGTTCTCACTCTCAATGGTAATAATCCATTATTCATTTTATCTATATATATTTATTATTCCAATTTGAACTCTTAGTTATTTATTTCAGTGTTTAAAAAATATTCATCTTTAAATTTTGATCCCTTGTTCTTTTATGATTATTTGTTGCTAAATTTTAGTATTGTAAAAAAATTATTGATTTTTTTTGGTATAGTAAAAAGATAAAATACCAACTTAAAAGGTTAGTTATGAAACTATAACTCTTATAAAACAAATTACAATTTGCAAAGAAAAATGTCAAACAAACTTAAGATTCAAGGCTAAATTGAATATAATTTTAACATCCATATAGTGTCTTCTCCTCAAAAAAATATGCAATAAAAAAATTACCATGAAGAACCTATTTCTATGGATAATGATGTACCGTTTGAAGATGCATTATCTAATAAATTAATTCCTTCAATATGGACATGCTAAGAGAATATGGAGAAGTGGTTGATTTCATAAGAATAAGATGATATGATACACAAAGTTAAGAAAACATAAAGCATGATCTGTTATAGGTTTTTGCATATATATATATATATATATATATATATATATATATATATATATATATATATTCAAAATTAACACTTTTTAAAAGATGTTTCGTGATTATAATAATATTTCTAAAAAATGCAAAATATATATTTTTACTAAAACATGAAGTTATAAAAATAAATAAACATTTATAAAATAATTTTAAAAGAATAAATATTTATAAAATATTTTATTGATAAAAAAAAAGTTTGTAAAGAAACTAAAAAAAACCAATCAAAAACCAATTTTAAGTTGGGTGTGAACAGTACAAACAAACTTAGAAGATTGCTTCATTCTTATGTGGAAAAGGATGAGTTCATATTGTCTAAATTAAGCAGTAGTCTAAATGTTCTATTTTTTGGAGGTTTTTCGGCAACTTTTTCCATTTGATTTTGCTCGAAATCCGGTGATGAATGGTTGGATATGCAGATTTGAGTGGCTAAATTTGTATAATCCGAGTGCCCCAGGAGTTTTTGATCATGCTAAATTCATTTATGCATTTATAAATGCAATTTAAACAACAGAAAATAGTGAATTTTTTTCAAATTTACATCATCGGATTTCGACCAAAAACACTAAAAGATAGAACATTTAGCCAACACCCTAAACTAATATAAAAGTAGTAATATAGAGTGAACAGTACAAACAAACATAGAAAATTGCTTCATGTTTATATGGAAAAAGATAAGTTCCTAATGCCTAAACTAATATAGATACAGAAGTAGAGTGGATGAGGGAAGTTGTTGAAGAAAATGGAGAGCATATTTTAAACCAGGAAGCCATACATTTTCAAGATATCTATGTTGAAACAAAAGTAAGATATCTATGTTGAAACAAAAGTATGAGTTATGTGTAAAGAGTATATGTTAATTTTTGATACTCTTTATTTCATAATACTATGGAACAATGATTTTTCATAAGTTAGAATACTTCAAAAAGTAAGGTTCAACATTTGTGCAATATGTGCAGATTTAAAAGTTAGAACACTCAAATTCAATCCATAGATGTAGAGAAATGTAACATTACTATTATTTAATTTTAATATTATCTAATTAATATTGATTATAATAGAATTTGTTTATCACTATATTTTTTGTAAAAAAAATCTTTCAAATATTATTGTTTATGAACAACATTAACATGGACAAAAATAGTCTCATGAGCATGTTGATGTAGGCTTTTGACCCTCATCAATGTACCACAAGTTTGTTAGGATAAAACCCTTAAGATGTGATTCCCATCCTTTATTGACATACCCTCCAGTTTGAGCATTCGATTTTGGATTCATTTAATGTATTTTAAGATTCTTATTAGTTTTATGTTTTAAATTGTGGAAGGCAAAGTGCAAAAAATAAATCCTAGGACCAAGAACAACTTAAATAAAACTAGAGTTGTGATGCAATATCACATAAATATAGAGCATGAGATTTATCACACTTATTTTATACAATATGAAAAGGCTAATTAGGTCCAAAAGTGGAATATACCCAACCCCTAAATACCCTTTCTATGGATGGGGCATCAAATTTTTGCTTTCCCTGGTTCATTTTTGGTCCCTTACTTAAGAAAATCCCTCTTATTTTGCTCCCTCGAAGTTTATATTTCTCACTAAGCGCTTAAACCAGCTAGTGGGATCCTCCTCCTCTCTTCTCAGGAGAGTATTTTATCTACTCTATTGTCTTGCAGATCTATCTTTGTCCCCAAATTACCTCCTTCCGTTCCTTCCTCACCAAGATTGTGTGGGTCCGAATCCCAATTCATGGTTAGTCCTGGAAGCCTTACAGATGGGTACCCTACCCCATCTCCTCATTAACTCTTGAGGATGGCCTTCTAACTACTAGCCTCACTGGTAATTCATTTATGGGTCAGAGGAATGTTGAGAGATTACACCCAGTAGGTACTGGTCTGGTGAGGGTCATCTCAACCATTCTTGTTTTCCCCTCACCATCTCTTTCATAGCATCCATGGTCTATCTTGGAAAACTTTCCCCCTTTTAGCAGTTGTGCAACACATATTCAATTTCTATTAATAACAGAAAATTCATACATTGACCCTTTATAAAAAGGTTCATCAAATCAAACATTCACACATATTTAGTCTGACATAGTCTCTTGGCCAGCTATAGTTATATTTACAAACTGGGGGGAAACAAGGGTATTACAATCCCCTCCCCCTTAAAGGAACATCGTCCTCGATTTTCTATCTGTCAATGTGCTATGTATGTACAAAAATAAACAAAAATGGATATGCATGTCTCGTGGCATCCTCCATTTCCCATGTGGCCTCATCTGGGACAAAGTGTTTCCACTACATCTTGACCTATGCAATGGTTTTGTTCCTAAGTGGGGTTTCCTTCCTGTCTATTATGCATTGTGGTTCTGGCCGAAATTCTCCCTCGGGTTCCACCTGAATCAAAAACCAGTCAATAATATGATTAGGATCATGTACATGCTTCTTTAATAAAGAAACATGGAAAACATTATGTGCTTTCGCTGTGGGAGGGAGTGTTAGCCGATAGACTACTGGTCCCACTCTATCCAAAACTTCAAAGGGTCCACAATACTGAGGTGCCATCTTGGCACAAGATCCCATCCTCAAGGAGCTTTTCTTGGGTCTAACTTGGAGATACACATGATCCCCTACTTTGAACTCTCTAGGAGTCTTTTTCATGTTTGCATAACTCTTTTGTCTATCCTGGTCTATCTTCATATTTTTCCTAATTTGAATCACTTATTGTTCCATTTCCTTTAGCATATCTGGCTCGATTGTAACTCTATCTACTAGGTTGTTCTAGTTGATGGGAATGTTGCATTGCCTTCCACAGAGGGCTTCAAAAGGGATCATTTTTAATGACTCTTGATAGCCATTGTTGTAGGCAAATTCTACCAATGGTAGGTAGTCCTCCCACTTCTTCGGTTGATGCATTACATGCTTCCTCAACATATCTTCTAATACTTGGTTTACCCTCTTTGTCTGCCCATCAGTTTGAGGGTGATAGGTTGTACTAAAGAGCAATTTTGTTTCAAAATTGCCAAACAGAGATTTCCAAAAGTTTGAAGTAAACTTTGTATCTCTGTCGGATATAATTTCCTTAGGAATGCCATGCAGTCTAAATATATCTTTCATGAAGATGATGGAAATATCTATTTCCTTGCAAGTTTACTTGACGGGTATGAAGTAAGTAGCCTTGCTCAGTTTGTCCACAACTACCATGATGGCATCATTCTGTTTAGTTGATCTTGGTAATCCTGTGATGAAATCCATGGAGACGGTTTCCCATTTCCATTCAGGAATTGGTAGTGGCTGGAACAAACCTGTTGGGTGTCGGTGCTCTGCCTTGACTTGCTGACATTCTAGACAATTAGCTAAGTAATCATCTATGTCCTTTTTCAGCCCAGGCCAATAGAATAGTTTCCTAGTGACCGTGATCATTTTCTGATAACCAAGATGAACAATATATGGTGTCTTATGTAGTTCATTCATTATGAACCTCTTCAAGTCGTCACAATTTGGAATATATAATCTACCCTTATAAGTCAACAAGCCTTCATTAAGCATCTGATAACCTTCATACTTCGGCCCTGTGGACTCTTGCTTTAGGTATGATATCACAGTCTGGAAAAATGCATATGTTTCTTGTGCACTTTTGACTCTCTCTTTGATGTTTGATTCATTGGCGCTTACAACTACCAAGTGAACCACTTTCATACTTCTACTAAGGGAATCAACCACCCTATTCTCCTTCTCTTTAATATGTTTGATTTCAAAATCAAACTCACTAAGGAGAGCCATCCACCTAGCTTGTCTCACATTGATTTTTGGTTGGTCAAACAAATACCTCAATTCACTATGGTCTATCATAAGTACAAATCTTGTACCTAAGAGGTAATGCCTCCACATTTTTAAAGCATGCACTATAACAACCAATTCCATATCCTAGGTCACATAATTGACTCCATGCTCATTCATTTTTTTGGATTCGTAGAAAATTGCATGTCCTTCTTGCATAAGAACTTCTCTAAGCCCTTCCTTCCAGGTGTTTGTACACACAAGGAAGTCCTTTTTTGGGTTTGCAATCTTAAGCACAGGAGCATTGGTTAGAAGGTATTTCATCTCTTGAAATATTTCTTCACATTCTGATGTCAAAATGAATTTAACCCCCTTTTTTTTCTAAAGGGAGGTGATTGGGCAACCAATCTTGGAGAATCATTTTATGAATCTCCTATAGTATCCTACCGAGCCCATAAAAGATCTGATATCAAATACATCCTTTGGGGTAGGACAATCCATGATGGATTTAATATTTTCAGGATCAACTACCACTCCTTCCTCGGAAATAGCATGGCCTAAGTAATGGACTTGTTTCTAGAAAAATTCACACTTACTAAGCTTAGCATAGAGTTGATGTTCTCTTAGTACTTGGAGTACTATCTTGAGATGTTCTTCATGTTCTTACCTATTCTTGGAATAGATTAGGATATCATCAATGAAAACCAAAGCAAACATATCCAAGAACTTTCTGAATACGTTATTCATTAAGCACAAAAAAGTGGTTGGTGCATTGGTAAGCCCGAATGGCACCACCACAAATTCATAGTGACCATATATTGTCCTAAATGTTGTCTTGTGGATGTCTTCATCTTTAATTCAGACTTGATGGTATCCATACCTCAAGTCAATCTTGGAGAAGATGGTAGCACCCCTTAATTGGTCAAACAAGTCATCAATCATTAGCAAGGGATACTTATTCTTGATGGTCATCTTATTGAGTTGTCTATAATCTATGCACGGTCTGAGTCTGCCATCTTTATTTTTCACAAACAAGGTTGGTTCTCCCCATGGAGACACACTAGGATGAATGTAGCCTTTTTCCCACATCTCCTTCAGTTGTAGTTTGATCTCAACTAGCTCTGGTGTACTCATTCGATAGGGTTTTCTAGACATTGAGACCGCTCCTGATACAAGTTCTATTGAAAAATCAATATCCCTTCTTGGAGGAAGACCCGACACCTCTTCCGGGAATACATCTTTATATTCTCTCAATATGGGATGGTGCTCTAGGCTGGGTTTGTCATTTTCAACGGATTTTAGTATGTCCCTTGTATTGCATACAAGGGACATCCCTTTCTGCAATACTTCTTCACTTGGAGGGTTGATATTTGTCTCACTGAGACAGGATTTTGAATCCCTTATAGGGTTACCCTTCTTCCCTCTTCATTAACAGTCCAACTTGGTTTTGTGGGAATATGTAACATACCCACTACGGGAACTAGAATTTTTCATCATTTTCCTTCTTTTCATCGAGGAATAGAATTCTCGATTACCTATGGGGCCTGATACAGACCCTGCCATTCCTTACCCGTACTCCTATGATCGGCGACTATGACCACTGGCCTTATCAGAGGGGTGCTCGTCGGCTTTCGCGATACGGGAAATCACGATACATGTATTTCCTTTTCCCTCTTGTCTCTCAAAGTGCCGAAATCCGAAGGGAACCAATAGTTTGTCATAACTAGAAATGCCTTGGATTAAAACATGTCCTTCCACCTTTCGAGGTGTTACTCCATCGGGATTTCGGGATGTGCAACGACAGGAGGTCTCGCACCTGGGTTTCCCATGAGCCGAAACTCCGAAACACCAAACTCTAATCATGCTTCACTAGTTCAGGGTTTCCTCCATCGGGATTTCGGGATGTGCGATGACAGGAGGTCTCGCACCTGGGTTTTCCGGAAGCCGAAACTCTGAAAAACCAAACTCTAACATGCTTCACTAGTTCAGGGTTTCCTCCATCGGGATTTCGAGATGTGCGATGACAGGAGGTCTCGCACCTGGGTTTCCCGGGAGCTGAAACTCTGAAAAACCAAACTCTAACATGATTCACTATTTCGGGAATCCATCCATCGGGATTTCGCAAGTCGGGGGTTTCGAGACTGGCGAACACGTGGGGCCCGCACTTAGGTGCCCCAGGTGCCGAAATACTAAAATATGATAACTTTTCCACACTCCATCTTTCAGAATATTGCAAGTTAGGATTTCGAGACTTGCAAGTACAAGGGACTTCACCCTTGGATATTCCTAATGCCGAAACACCGAAATATTGGGATTCAAATCCATGTTAGACCATTTCGAGATTTCGCTAATTGGGATTTCGGGACTGGCGAATACAAGGGAATTTACCCTTAGGTGTCCCGAGTACCGAAACGTCGAAACATCACAACTCATCCATGCTAGTTCATTTTGGGATTTCGCAAGTCAGGGTTTCGAGACTTGTGAGTACGAGGGAATACACCCTTGAGTATTCCGATTTATGAAATACCGAAATATCGTAACATGTTCGCGTATTGTCCTTTCTAGATTTCACCCATCGAGATTTTGGGACTGGCGTGTACAAGGGACTTGCCTCTAGGTATCCCAGGTGCCGAAATACCGAATCATTTTAACTTGTCCACACCCCGTTATTACGAGGTTTCGTATGTCGGGATTTCGCGAGTCGTGAGGACAAGGGTCCTTTCCCTCTAGTCCCCCCGAGTGCCAAAACGCCGAAACGCTTATATACCGCCACATGCACTCTACAGCTGGACGGTCCATGCACTCCCATGGGTCCTGGGATCGACGGTCCCGATTTCGTCGCTACTTACGAAGGTTAAAAAGGGGTCAAGGCATTAACACCTGCTTTCCTTCATCCAATTTAACGGTCGTAACAGACCTTAGATCCTCCGAAAGGATCTCATTCATGCATTTGGCAAGAGGGAGGGTATCCTGGTTATCGAGCCACCAAAAGGTCCTTAATTCCTCCGCACGCTGTCATTTCAGGATTTCGCGGGTCGGGGTCTCGGGACTCGCGAGTACAAAAGGACTCGCACCTAGATACCCCGGGTGTCGAAACTCTGAAATATCGAAGTCTGAGAATACCACTCTCTCTCGTGCCGGGTTTTTCAAACTTATATCATAAAATCCTCTGGAAAATCCTTGGGTAAACCTTTAAAGAGGGTGTCCCTGTGGAAAGATCTATTCAGAGCATTACTTAAGATAAATTAAGAGAATAGATTTCCCGAGAACAAACTTGAATACTGAATTTCGTTCAAGCACACACACACACACACACACACACACACACACACACACACACACACACACACACACACACATATATATATATATATATATATATATATATATATATAAGCGCCAAATGTGGTCATTCCAACATAAGCATGCAACCACCATTCTGATCAAAATACCATGCAGACATTTCTTCACAGAAACTATTTATAAGTGTTCAAACCATGAGCATACATTTCAAGACATTTAAATTCAAGATACAAGATATAACACTTATCAGAAAAACACCAGGTGATGCAACTGCTGAGAGGGGTGCTCGTTTCCACCCAACTGTAGGCTCGGCGACTCCGAATGGATTTACCACTAGCCACCCCCAAGCTAGACCACGATGCTTGAGACTCTCTGTCTCTATTCTTCAGTGACTGAGAACAAAGGTTACTCTCCTTCTTCTCTGCTATCACTCACTCTATAATTTGTTTCAGAGTTCTTCTGATCTCCGCGATCTCCCTCACGTCCCCCCTTTCCACCCCTTTTACCTGCCTTTTCTTTTTCAGCGAGGTTAAGTGTGTCACAAATTCCCCTGGGGTGGTCAGGTTTGAGGCCTCCACACATGGGCGGTTCACCCCCATCCCTCATTAACTCATGAGGAGCCTCTTCACCTACCATCCTGGCAAGCAATTCATTTCGGGGCGAGAGAGCCGCTCTTGGTTCTCCGAGCCGGTGAAGACCAAATACGGTATTGGTTTCTGTGGAAGTTAACGCCACCATTCCATGTGCCTTCCACCACCTTTCTTCAGCCATCATGGTCTCTTTTTCAGCACATCCCCCTCTCAGCAATTATATATATTCATAACATTATTTAAATTCATGGACCTTTTTACTAAGGTCCATTCAAATCACACATTCACATCTTTGAGTTTTCCATAGTTCTTGGCTAGTATAGTTATTTTTACAGACTGGGGGAAACATGGTGTTACAAAATCCATCCAATCCATGTCAATCAACAGGTCATAAGATCCTAGAGGAAGTATGTTTAGGTTTGCCTAGGTGGGCAACCCACTCATGACAAATTGGCATGCTAGTATAACCTCTATTACTTTTCTTTTGGTTCTAGTAGCTAGTTGTACCAACCATGATTTAACATGTTTAACTTGTTGCAATTTACATTTTCAACAGTTTGAGGGGCAGCATAACTCAAATTGGAACCAGGGTCATTTAAAATGGAAACATGATAGTTGGAAATTGTACCTTCCATATCCACCACTGAAGCTTGGTGGTCAGCTTGTCTATTATCCAAGGCTACATAAATTTTTGGTAGGATATCAGCCACATCATTGAATGTGGTAGACTCTTGGATGTTGTAGACCCTCCCATTGTTTTTTTTCCTATGCGGACAATCCCTCAACATATGTTCCTCTCCACAACCCCAACATTTCAAGGGTTCTCTCTTCGTGTTATTAGTCTTACTTGGAGCTTCTCTCAATGGTTTATTTCCACTCTGGGATGAAAAATTTTGTTGATACACACTTCTGGAAGGAAGGCTCATCCTCAAGCTCTTACCAGGGTTCTTAAATCTCAAGGGTTTAAACCCCTTCTTCTTGAATCCCAAATTGTTTTTTGTCTTCCAATCTTCATGGGGTTCTGTCTTACTCTTGAATTACTCATAGAAATACCTTGATTTTCGAATAGTATCTTCTAAGGTCTTTGGCTCATCAAACTCAATTCTGTCCCAGTGGGACTGAGGTAATCCACTAATAAATCATTTCATATTTACCTTTTCATCCTTTATGTAGGGAACATACCTCATCAGTTCAAGAAATTTGTTGACATACTCATCTATGGTGAGTTGTCCCAGCTTGACTTCATAGAACTCTTTGGTATTTAAATCAAAGTACTTTTCTCATGGGTAATTCTTCTTGAAGTATTTCTCAAATTGTTTCCATGACAAGTCCTTCTCATGGACTCCTTTCACATTCCTAAGTTCCTCCCACCAAATGGAAGCTTTCCCATTCATGTTGAAAATGGATATCAAAGCCTTTAAGTTTTCAGAGTAATCATGGACTCTGAAGTACTTCTTCAAACTGAGTAGTCAAACTTCTGTGTCTTCCCCCTTCTTAATCTCTGCATCGAAGGTGGGTGGTTTGGCTTTCTTGAATTCTTCAGGGTCACAACTCTTGGAATGTTTCCTCTTCTTTCCTCTCGTCTGAGAATGGAAATAGTTTTTCCACTGGAAGATTCCTTGCAATGGTCAGTGTCCTCACCAGAGGAATCCTCTATTGAATGTCTCTTGGATCCATGTTGGGCCTTCTTTGAGGTGCTCCTCCGGTTGTGGCCACTTTCAGGACCATGCTTTTGTATCTCAGGTGGACCTGGAGTTTTCTCAGTATGATGCCTATCCACATGACTGGAAGTTGGACCATGTTATAGTTGCCTTTTTATATCTGATAGGCCTTGTAGTAGGACTGCATTAATTTTAGTATGTTTTTCATGTTCATTGATCAGCCTTTCTTTGTCAGCCTTATAACTCTGCAATTGTGCCATGAGGCTTCTTACAGTTTCAGCCAAATTTGGAGGGGTTTCCACCACCCTCCTTTCATCAAACTCTTCCTCTCTATTGTGGGAGCTCTCCCCCAACTCCTGATGTGTCACCCTCCTTTACATTGTAGATCTCTTGTTGTTCATTGACTACTTGAGTGCTGATAAAACATTTTTATGTTAATTACTAATATACCATTTTATGAACAACACATATCATTGCAAGGTGCAGTCAGTTCTTTATTTGGAAACATTTGCAACCTACAGTGTAAACTTCCAAAACATCTATCAACAGTAGAAGGTTATGTTCCTCTCTTAAGTAGAGGTTCAAACAAGTTTCTTATAGAAGGGGGGTAAGGTAGGGTGTTACCCCATAATTCCTTTAATAATGTTTTTATGCGACTCGTGCATGAGCACAAGCAAGCTAAGTGTTGTTGTCTTTCTCTGATACCAATTTGTAACATACCCAACCCCTAAATACCCTTTCTAGGGATGGGGCATCAAATTTTTTCTTTCCCTGGTTCATTTTCGATCCCTTACTTAAGAAAAGCCCTCTTATTCTGCTCCCTCGAATTTTACATTTCTCAATAAGTGCTTAAACCAGCTAGCGGGGTCCTCCTCATGACCTTGGGATGAAAACCGGGAGCTAAGAGTCTGCTTAGCGTCGGTTTCGACACTTCGAAAGTTCCCAGACTTCGGGAGTTCCAACGGTGTGGTTGAATTCCCAGATTGTCAAACAACGAAGGAGATCAATGATCCACGTCCTCCATTGAGATCCTATGGTTAAAAAGGGGGCTTCACAATCTGCATGTAACACACCTTTTTCCAAATCCCCAAAGTCCCGAAATATCACAACGTGGCCTTAGCCCTTCAATGATCGACGTTCGGCGTTGAACATCCTATGTTTCATTGTTTTGACAAACGGCAGTCGTTGTTGGTCCATCGACATTGAGCGATCAACAATCATCATTGGACCTTCTTTTATCAACCTACACTCAAATCCTATGAATTCTCGCCATGTGGCTTTGGCCCTTCAACGATCGGTGTTTTGCGATTTATGTTGAACATCCCATATTGTACCATGCCCTAAATATTTCAAATGTTGAAGTTATCCAAACTCTTGGAGTCCTGAATACTTCACCAACCACATTGCCTAGGTGGGCATGAACTAGTATTTGACATACAGTGAGGGTCAAGGGGTGACACTTGGGTCAAGGGGTGACACATGTCCTCATTAAGGGTTGACACATGTCATGCTTTAACAGTCATAAAGGGTATGTGAATCGACCAAATATGGGTGACACATGGCACCTTGGTTGTGGGTCCACGTCACCCGGGATGACGTCAATGAGCCATGTCAACCCCCATCATATGGTTGGGATTTACCCACAAGGATCCATAGATCCATGGTCCTCGTTACTTCACGGCTCCGAGCTTTAGAGCTTACTGAGTCCTCTCGATGCAAATCCCCCAAAGAGCTAAGTCTCTGGACTCTTGGATCTGGCGCCACACGTCCTCTTCCTATCAACGACCAAGATTTATGTCATCGTTCACGACTTCGATGGTTGTCACACCTTGAAAACCCTTGGTGAAATTCCTCTGGAGTACGAAGTCTCCAGACCATGGGATTGCTTGCCACGTACACGTTCATCCAACGGTCCTAGTTCAACGAACAACCTTTGACAGTGGACAATTAGGCCCACGTGTCGCTCTACGACGCATCGAGATCAGTTGGGTAATCAAGGGTGGTTTCTTAGATCGACGACTGAGAGGGATCCCTAAAGATCCAGAGATCGATGGTCCTCGTCAATTCGACATTCAGGAGTTCGGCATGTATCTGTCAGCTTTCCTTCCGGACCACGCCGGATCTATCGTCACGTGTACCTAGCGTCTACGGCCAAAATTTACTCAAGCTTGGAGAGCTCCAGGGAAACTCGTGCATCCCTTTAACGTCGAATACCCGGAATTTTTGGATCACTAATGATCTTTGGACATGTGTCCCTCCAGTTCCAACGGTCCAGATTAACTCCGTGACTCCGACCTTCGATTATTTTTTATGGTTGTGGAATCATAAGCCCCGAAGTCCCGAAGGAGCTAGCTCCTTCGGACTAGTGAAGGGTTCCTAGACCCTGATCACATGGATCCTTTGGGAAGTCTTGTGGGCTAAGCGCAAATCCATTTTGCAACGAATGGGTTAAGGACATGGGCATGATCCCTCAGTCCGAGGGGTGGATAGTCTGAAGGGAAAATGCCCTTCTCCATAGAGATGAACTTGACATTCCCGCTAAGGTGAATTCAAAGGACCAGTAGTACTTAGGAATTTTAGTCACCCCTACCCCAACTCTCCTGCAAACTCACATCCCATGACTCTCTAGCAGCTAAACTGAGATAAATCAATAACATATAGATATAACAGTTTACAAAAAACAAAGAGCATTTCTAATAATTTTTCAAATACTGAAAGACTTAATCATAAACACATATACTTCATCATCATATCCAATATATTACACAGAGTATGAAAATACTTATCAGAACTAGAAAAGGTGAAGCAATTGTTGAAAGGGGTGCATGTTTCCTCCCAACCATAGGCATAGTCAATCCTGACAAATTTACCATTGGCCACCACTAAGCTAGACCATGATGCTCTGAGAGAGATTCTTTCTCTTTTCTCCATGACAGTCAGGCACGAAGGTTACTCTCCTCCTCCCACAAGAAATTGGCAATTGGTTTTCTCTACTCCAAGGAAGGAGGTCTACACGAGTACTTCCTCAGTCACTCATCAGTCTCATTTATCATCTTGTATCCCAAACCCTGATCATGGATTCCTTCATCCAAAAACGAGCTTACTGCTCAGTTTTTTTCCTCTCAACTCCAGAGTCAAAGTATCCCTCCTCCTCTCTTCTCGGGAGAGTATTTTCTCTACTATGTTGTCTTGCAGATCTGTCTATATCCCCAAATTACCTCCTTCCTTGCCTTCCTCGGAAAGGTTGCGTGGGTTTGAATCCCAATTCTTGGCCAGGCCTAGAAGCCTTACAAATGGGTACCCTGCCCCATCTCCTCATTAACTCTTGAGGATGGCCTTCCAACTACCAACCTAATTGGTAATTCATTTCTGGGTCAGATGACTATTGAGCAATTACACCTAGTAGGTACTTGTCTGGTGAGGGTCATATCAACCATTCTTGGTTTCCCCTCACCATCTCTTTCATAGCATCCATGGTCTATCTTGGCAAACTTTCCCCCTTTCAGCAGTTGTGCAACACATATTCAATTTCTATTAATAATAATAAAAAATCATACATTGACCCTTTATACAAAGGTTCATCAAATCAAACATTCACACATATTTATTATGCCATAGTATCTTGGCCAGTTATAGTTATATTTAAAATATGGGGGGAAACAGAGGTATTTCAACAAGATAGTTTCAAACATCTTAATCTCATCCATGCTTCAAAAAATATCTATAGATGTAGAGAAATGTAAGATTACTAGTATTTAAGTTTAATACTATCTAATTAATATTGATTATTATAGAATTTGTTTATCACTACATTTTTCATAAAAAAATTCTTTCAAGTATCATTATTATGAACAACATTAACATGGACAAAAATAGTCTCGTGAGCATGTTGATGCAGCATTTTGACCCTCATTAATGCACCACAAATCTGCTAAGATAAAACCCTGAAGATGTGATTCCTACCCTTTATTAGCATACCCTCCAGTTTGCAACACTTGATATTGGATTCATTATATGTATTTTAAGATTCTTATTAGTTTTATGTTTTAAATTGTGGAAGGCAAAGTGCAAAAAATATATCCTAATACCAAGAACAACTTAAATAAAACTAGAATTGTGATGCAATATCAAATAAATATAGAACATGAGCTTCATCACACTTATTATATACAATATAAAAAGGCCAATTAGATCCACAAGATAGTTGCAAACATCTTAATTCCATCAAAACAAGGTTAATAAAGATTATATAATATGGAAAGAATATGTTCAAAATCATATTTCAATGGCATAGACTTGCAATAAACTCTAGAAATCATACATGAAGATGAGATAACTTGCATCCATGAATAACTACCAAAGTTTTATTAGTTTAAGTTTCTAACAATTTCTCAATCATTGTTCGAAAATAACTTCCTTCCATCATCGAAAAATCCGCTAAACAAAGCATTATTGAGCAAATTGGTACATTTAGGCCTTGCACACTTTGATGGAGCTTCACAAGGGGATGTTAATTCCCTTGGAGTAGAGGGTTTATTATTTCTTAAGCTAAAAAAAAGTGTATCCAATTTAAATATCTTTAGTGACTTTTTACTTGTAATTAAATGGATGAATAAGGAAAGTGAGATGAAAAACTTTATGTTGCAAACTTTGGTAGAGAAAATAAGTGGTATTGTTTTATCTTTTGATTCCATCAGCTTTCAACACATATATAGAGAAAGGAACCAACCAATTGATTGTTCGTCAAAAGGAAGAGGTGCAGATGTATTGTGGAGTATGGTTGATCATGGAAGACAATAGTGGTCTTCAAACAAAATTTTTACATTTATATTTTTTATTATTTTGATCTTTTTTATGACTCTAATATCAGTGTACTATTGATGAATTTAAAATCCAAGTTCTAAACATATCTATTTTGATATATTTATAAGTGGAATATTTTGTAGATGTGATTTAGGTATTTATACTTGAACTCTAATAATTTTAAAAAGAAAAATGAGAAACATATAGATATTTGTATGAAGAATATGTTAATATAAATGATCACAGACACATAGATATTTGTATGAAGAATATGTTAATATATCCATATTGTTAAGGAACATATTTTTTTTATCACTAACTTTATGATAGGAATTTAGCATATGTAATTTTGTAATTTTTTTGAATAAAATTATTAATTTTTGGTTTTTATTTTTTTAATGTGGAAATATATATAGAGAGATATCAAAGAAATAGTATACCATTAGCTAAGGCATAAAATTTATAGTTTTTATAATTGATTAGAAAACAAATAGGATTGCATAATGTAAGGAGAATTATGTTCACAAATGCAATCAGTGGATCGTAAGAAGGGGGTCCCATGCCTTGTAGTTTGGGGTGTATTGAGGCCTCAACATAGTAGAAAAAAATTGCAAAGCATGGGAAGATAGTTATAGTCATCCTAACAAATATAGGAACTTAATATTTGATGGCATGGATCTAAAACAAATTGGTCTTCCTCATTTTGAAGCATAAGGAATGGCTCAAATTTGATGGTTAGAATCATTCAAGACGTGCTTAATTCTTAGCAATGACCTCTTCTAGATTTTTTGTGTTTAGATAGATAATACATGTTAAGAAAATAAAAGTTGTAAGCCCATAGAGTTGGCTCAACTGATGTCGCCAATGTTGTTGGGAATTTGGCTAGTTCTATGTTGGTAAATGCCTCGTTCAAATACCCTTAGGTTAGGTGCACTAGTCTATGGTGATGGATTTACTAGGAATGCCATTTATGAATGTGAGGAAGCATCCCTTGGTTTCTGTGTGAGATTTTTTCAAAAAAAAATCAAATTGTACTTTCATATCTTTATATGCTTATATAATTGGTTCTTTGTATGTCATGCTCATGAAAAAATTCACTAAATGTTTGTTTAATTCTATATGAATTTGATGAACAAAAATGCATTCCATATTCCAACATTACCATTTGTGTTTAATGTTGTTTACAATGCTTGTTTCGAAGAACATGTGATTTTCACATGGAAAGAAACCGTTAATATGAAGTGTTTTGTATTATAAAAATCATAATGCAAAAAATGTATTGAAATCTTAAATGATGATAGATTTCAAGACCATTTATGAATTAAACAAGTTAATGATTACACACTTATTTTGGTTAAGGCATATTATGACTCTTTTGAACGGGCTCCATGTACAATATTACACTTTTTAAGGTATATTGCATGCTATATGATGTATGATTCTCCATTCTCTTTGCATGATATAAGAAATGCAATTACACTTGCAACCACACATGACCATGATATTATATTGACTATTTGACATGTTTGAGTAACATAGTAGCCTCAATAACTCTTATCTTATGTTTACTTTGATAAAGTAGATTAAAATATGGTGGCCAATAACTCTTATCTTATGTTTATTTTGATAAAGTAGATTAAAAAATGGTGGCCACAAAATTTCTGTGGACAAAAATAAATGTTACTCTCAATAACAATACATTATTGCTTTTTTGCATTTCAATGGATGAATGTGATTAAAAAAAAATGGTTTGAATAAAAAAATAACTAACTAGTTCATAGTCATGTGAATCAAGAAGAAGAAAGGGAGATATATTTAAGTGTGAGAAGGATTAGAGAACATTGTAAATGTCTTCATAGTATATGTGTTGGAACATTGAAAGATATTACAATTGAAATAATAGTTTAATAGTTGTTCTTTTCAATAATGATGGCATAAGCCATCCATTTTAGAATAATCTAATTATTCTACGTTTTGGTCCTTTTAGTCGTAATCCGACAACGTAAATCTGCACAAAATCACAATTTTATGTTGTTTAAATTGTATTTTTGAATGCAGAAATGGATTCAGCATGTTGATAAACCCCTAGGGCACTTGGATTATGCAAAATTAACCACTCAAATATGCAGATCAAACTATTTCTCGCTGGATTTCAAGAAAAATTAAATAGAAAATATCCTCAAAAAAGGGATAAAACATAGAACAGAGCAAAAATTAAACAAAAAATATCCCCAGAAAATGATCAAAACGTTAGAACAGTTAGACTATGGCATCCATTTTTAATAACTAAAGTTGTCCAATTAATTCGTATAAAAAACAAGATTTAATCAATTATTGTCCTTTGGTATCACACATTATCAAGAGAGTGCAGTAGCTTTTATATACAATAAATACCAGTGGTGTAAATCAATAGTTGACGAGAGTAAGGGAAGGTCAAGAACTAACTTCAACATGACATTATGGAATTACAAGATTTTAATAATTTAGCATATGAATTTGAATTAACAAAGTTTCATCAACTTTGTAAGATAACTCAAGACATTAATAGAGAAAATATGTTAATGAATAGAAGGATTTTATTTAGTTTTAAATGGATCTAATTGGAGATAATTTTGGGAATTGTGGGACATTATTCTATAGTTCAATTTGTTTAAAATATTTAGTCTGAACAGAGAAGTTTTCATAGAGAAATTCATTTTCACTTTTGATTTGTGTTGTATGGTTGTATCATATCGGAGCCAGTTTAATAATTTAGACAAATTGTATTAGATGTTTTACCTTGTTGTTGTTTTATACTTGTGCTAATTGGATTATCATGGTTTTAGATGAGTTTCTTCGGTATGGGTAACAATAGAGGAGGCAATGGAGGAAATAGAGGAAGAAGAGATTGAGGGCCAAATACCTTTTGGCAGCCTGGGGGCATTAAAAAATGAGGTTTTCTATTCATTTTTATGTTGACTCTGATGAGTTCCAACAATTGATCCAAACAAGGCACTTGAACCTTGGCGGTCAACAAGCTTTTACACAACCTCATGCAACCCAAAATTCTACCTTGCAGCATCACCCTGGTATTGTAAATATCCCAGAATCTCCTACAAAACCTCATGTTGATGGATGGGGTAACTTATCTGCTAATCCATCTTCAAGTGCAAAGCAGTGGCCTATGTCTCCCCCTCCTCCACTTGTTCATAGTGTTGTTGCTATTGCATCAATTTCTTTTACCTCTGGTTCAGCTAGTGCTACATGTTCACACGACTACTACACACGAATCCATGCCTCCTCCTCCTCCTCCAAAGGATCATAAAACCACACCACATTTCTCCTAGATTGACAAAGGTAAGCAAACTGCTACTTCAACTAGCATGGCCAAATCCTCTTCCTTTTCTCATTCAAAGATTAAATCAACAAGCAACGAGAAGATAAGTTTACATGAAGAGCATCTTCAAATTGCCCAGTTGGAAGAGAAAAAGTCCCAATATGAAGATTTTATTAAAGGAAGAGATGAGTTTTTAAGGAAGAAGTTTCCTGAATTATGTTAATCATGTTTTGGATTGATTTTGACTATGACATTATTTTAGGATAGATGGCAGAACCATGATATTTTATCTTGAAACTTTTAAATATCATGTTATTTTATGGGAGACACAAGTGTTTTATGCCATGGTGATTGAGATGCATGTTTTTGGTATGTTATATGTTGTTGATATATTTTATATGTGATCGTTATATGGAGCAAAAAGGAAAATCTATTTTGATAATTGAAATAAAGAGTCGCATTATAGAGGGGGACCCCACCTATTTAGTTGTTATTTATTTATTATTATCCTTATCAATAAAACTATTTGTCCTATTTATTAACTAAAGTTATTTAACTTTAGTAAACTAAAAGTAGTTCAAATACTTGAGGAACTAGCTTTTGGAGAATAAAAGAAAGAAGCAAAGGACAAAAAAGACACGAGAAATTAGAGAAAAACACTTCCGATAAGGTTTTTTCTTATTTCATATTGAGATTTTAGAATTACATCTTCTCAGTTTCTGAGTTTCCTAAAATGGCTTAATCCTCTTACTGATAGCAAGATATTTCTAAAAGTGGAAAAGAAGAAAGCACTAGGAAGAATTGATATTTGACATGCTTTAGAAGGTCATTCAATTATCTTGATAGTGTATGTAGTTTTATTAGAATTTTTTAATTAAGTTTCGGGTATGATTAAGATTTTTTTACAAGGTCAAAACTTGGTGGGATTGTGACTTGGTTGATCCAATGTATACAGTCTTGGTCATTTTCTTTCAGACACAGGTTTTCTATGTATTATGTTCAATTCCATATTAGACTTCTAAGTCTGATCTTGGTCCTCACCCTCATAGGTGTTTGAAAAGAAGCTTTCTTGTTGTAACTCAGAAAAACTTTTATTAATAAAAATATGGTTTTTCTCAATTGAGACTTGTGTATTTATGATTTTCATATTGTTATGCTCTTTACTTCATTCATTTTAATTCTTGTAATCATTTACATATAAATTTTTACATTTTCTTTACGCTGAAACACACAATCATAAAATAGCATCAAGTTCAAGACCATATTTATTGAGGGATGATTTATATTTTTGCAAGGCTATAAACCCATGGTAACATTTCTGCATATCTTACCTTAGCCTAGTAAGTTTAAAAAATGCTTGAGTGAGGCATTTCCACTCCTTGCATCAACATTTATTTGGCGACCATACCAAGGAACAAACCGCTCAATAGTTCTTCTCCGGTTTTTTATTTAATGATCATATTTATTTTTAGTAGCAGTGTAGTTTTCGACCTTGCCAGATCATGAATAAACTAGATTTTGATTTGATTATCAACCTGTCCATGGTTGGATGTCCTCATTTTGAAGGTTACCCATGGGAATATTCTCGTGATCATGTTAATAAATTTGTTCAATTTTATCCATCTGTAGGGGTCCAAGATGTATATACTTCCTCTGACATATTTTGCCCTTTCTCTTCGTGGAAAATCAAGAGATTGGTATAGATTCATAAAACCTAATCCTAATTTGGTGGGAAAATGTTTTTTACAAAGTTCATTACTGACTTTCCTTCTCCTCTCATTTCCCAACACTTTCAACTTTTCCCTGAGATTCTTCCTATTGAATATTTCCAGGTCCTATCAAGCATGCCTACTGGCTTTGTCTTTGACCACAGTTAGGCTCTAAGTTCCAACTGTTATGTAAAGTATTTTCTGTTGTTTTAGGACAGCCAATAGTCCAAGAACTTCTTGTTGGTTTGTTATAGTTTCACTTCCAATTTTAGGTGCTCTAGAATGTAGTTTTAGTAACCAGAAGTTAGAACATGCATACTAAAATAAGTGCAACACACCTAAAGATCTTTACGGATGAAAATGAATAGATCTAAGAGACTAACACATGCATTTTTGTACACAGGTATTTTTGGTCAACATGACCCTGGATAACCCCCCCCCCCCCCCCCCCCCCGNGTCTATATAATGATGATCAAAGAAAGAGATACAACAAGTAATGAAATACAATGGAACTTGTATACATAGCAATCTCCTCACGAGTCTTGCCACAAGAACCAAAAAGACAAGTGCCCAAACTGTGGTGCACCCTCTTCCTTTCTTTCCCTCTGCACTGAACTGAAGCGCCCTAACTCATCAGTAACCCAATGAAGAAATCCTCCACAAGAATGTGCTCTCCAGTGCTGCCTCTCCACTGAAATTGTCAGAGCTAGAGTCCTCCAAGCAGATCTGCTACCAAGTAGCTACCAGTCCTCTCAACATGTGCGCCCTCCTCCTAGCAGAAATGATCACCAGAAATAAACAGAGCCAAAAATTGAATGTCTCTCTCTAAAAAAACAAGCACCCAAGCTCTCATCTCCCTATTCATCATATCTCATCTCAATCTGACAAGTCCACCTCCTATGATGAGAAAATGAAGGAAACAGAATGCGCCCTCCTCCTCAAGATGTGTCCCTCCTCCATGAAAATGCTCCCTCTTAGAGATGGAAGCTATGGCTCCATGGAAATGCTCTCCATGAAAGCTCAAACTAATCTCAAGCTTCTCCTCAATCTCTCAAGGGTTTTTCTCAGACCCTCATGAAATGTGCCCTCCTTCTCCTCAAGAAATGTGCCCCTCTTCTATTCTCCAAAACTCACAAGTGAAGAATGAGTCTC
>JASDQU010100258.1:479889-507161 GCA_032191745.1 Picea mariana | reverse complement strand
TATATATATATATATATATATATATATATATATATATATATATATATATATATAGTTTTATGTTCTCCATTTTTCTTTTGTTGTTGCTTTGTCTTTTTGCTTATTTGAGTTTCTTTTGACTTTAAGCTTGTATAGTTTTATTGCTTTTGTCTTTCTTTTAGATTAAAATCTCATTTTTCTATTTTGATTTCGATTTCTAATTCAAACTAGATCAATTGAAGTATCTAGTATGATTGTTTATTTGCAAAATTTTCATTAATTTGTTCTACAACAACGACAAAGTTGAATGAATGACTTGCGGTCTACAACACTACTTATGTAGTTTTTTCCGTACCTACAAATTTCTTGTCTAAACTTGATGGTTTCAGATGTTTCCCCTCTTCTTCTTTCCCATGCTTCCCTCCATGAGTGAATCAATATAAGAGCACATCAGATTTTTTTTTTGTATTGAGGAAAATAAGATACCAACAAACTTTGCTTTCAGCTTCAAAACAATAACCGGGAAAATTTTGAGTTTTAAGCTTGCTTTAAGCAGACTACCCTGTGGAGTCACTAGATCTTGACTCAAAGTTTCATCACCTATATAAAAATCTTGCAAATTATTGTGAAGCCTATGATTACAACTACTGCATAGCTATTAGGTGGGGTCCCTGAGAGTTAAATCCAAAAGAATTGGTCTCCAAAAATTTACCTCGGCATGATATTTTTCAGTTTGTCTTCTTCAATCATGGATTCATGGTTATTTGGGACATACATATGGTTAATATTTTAAAAAGGTTCACTTGCATGGTGTTTTGGATGCAAACTAAGACTTTAGTCATGACAGTCTTGATGGTATTGAATATTCAAAGGTAGTTCTAATGATCATCGCATGCATGAAAGCATTACAAGCACAATATTATATCAGTTATGTTGCTAAGGTTTGATTGTGTTATGAGTTCTAATGTATGAGTATTACAAAGTAGCTCATGGTATTTGATTTCATAGAGCAAATTGTTTGTCCCATCTTTGGAATACTATACTTTAAATCACACTTTAAATATAGTTGGGATTATGGTTTTTATACGGTTTGCAACTAATATAATCTCATTGTTAAAATTATGGGTTATGGTATTAACACAAGTGAAGACTTTGCATACAAACCATCCAATACATGGTATATGTAGTTATTATATGGCTCATGGCTAACATTTGGAGCTCGCATATGTTATTGTTGTTACATTGCATATGTTAAAGTGATGAAATTTTCAAAATATATTCCATGTGGTATATTGGTTATGCTATGGATTAATTTGGAGTTACGAGAAGTGGGATCGAGGTGTATTTGATGTGATACAATGGAAAACTCACATACTACAAGGGTTTTGGACTAGTGACATGCCATGCATGTTAATGGATGTTTGTTTGGAAACTACATCGAGTTAGCCATGCATTGAAGGCGATGGGACGTGGGTAATTAATCCAAAGTCCCGCGCTCTAACACTCTCCATTCACCTTGGTTTTCGGTCATTTTCCATGTTAGAATTGGAAAGAAAGAGCTCTGAGCTCTGTTAGTTTAAACCCTCGCACTTGACAGTTTTGGTGACGAACTCAGGCTTCCTCCTAGTTTAAAAGGCGTCATTTTGCAAAGGTCTAGCTTTGCAGTCTCTTCTACATCTTTTACTGCAAGTTTGTCTCAAAAATGGTTAATTTTGGTTCTAGTTTGACATTGTTGTTTGCATATATGTCTTCTCCTTCCCCTCTTTACCGTTTCTTGAAAAGGAAAATTAAGAAATTGTTTTCATACAGAAAGATAGCAACACTTTTACTTGTCTCTTCCATGATTGCACTTTCCATGACATTTTAAATGAAAAGATGAAATTTTTTACAATCCCTATTTACATACAATTGAGATTGAGACTGAAATTATCTTTTTCTTCTTAGTCTTTGGTCATTTTGGGACTACCCATTTGCTTATACAGTTAAGGAAATATTGGTGTGGTTTGGTTTATGTTCTGGTTGTGCTATAATGGATAGATATTTGTTCCATATGGGTCAAACTTGAAAGGCATATCTACACCTGGAAGTGTCCATGGTTTCGATTTTCAGCTTTGCATAATAGGTTTCTATTTCAATGAAGGGTTTAATACGTAATCAATCCCACAAAGTTATATATTTTTTGGGTTCCACTCATAATTTTGTTATGATATAAAAAGTTATATCGTTGACAATGGGTGTGATTATTATGAGGCCTAGAATAAGTGGTTTCTTTGGGTTCTCAAATGTTATATATATTCAAAATATTAGCACTCGGCTTTGCTCCTAGTTTATTCGGTTGGATAGAAGTAACAAGTTTTATGGAACCCTAATCTAGAAATGAATTTTTTAAAGAAAATTTGCATATGCAGAGGGTTTGAGTCATAATCCCTCATTCCTTTTCTTTTCAAATGACAACATATTGTGGTATATAATTCTAAGCATTTAAAAAAAGAGTTTGCATGTTGAGAACTTCATTCATAATCTGGAATCAAGTATTGAAACTATGAATTTTGAAACCTTTTTCTATAAACAATAGATCATGATATTTGAACCCAGACCTTTTGAAGTCATGCATATGATGTCTTCGCCAGTCAAGTTGTGCTTCTTCTTATGACTATCCACAACTTGTTGATATTTTGGTTGAAATTTTATACAAGTGATAGTATGGGTTTTCATTGGAAAATATGTCATTGATATACTTTTAAAAGAAGGAAATATTGTCATTTGGTTTGAGTATGACAATTTTGAAAATGGGTTTCAAAATCCAGATTTGTGATTACAAGCTATAGTTTTGAACTCGGGTCTTCATATTCAATACTTAATGTCTCCACTTGCCTTGTTTCATTCCTTCAACCTATTGCATCACTAAGAAAAAGGTTGGTTGAGTTTAAGTTACATATATATGCAATAATGGTGTATTTCATTCAGTAATTAACAAAGTCAATTGGTTGGAGATCAGTTTTAAATGGATCTAATCGAAGATAACTTCAGGCATTGTGGGACATTATTCTATAGTTCAGTTTGTTTAAAAGATTTATTTTGAACAGAGAAATGTTCATAGAGAAATATTTTGCATATGGTTTCTCACAATGATTTGAATTCTGAGTAAAATATAAGTGTGAAAAATAAAGGGATTGTTACATAGACTCATTTTTCCTTCATTATTTCCACTTTTCACAAATTATTCTTGAATTCCCATTCATTAATTTTATGTTCTCATCTATGCCCTATTTATGTAATTAGGATGAATATTTTGTATCAGAAATGGCATAGCTTGGATATATAAGTCAAAGGAAAGATTATGTTATGACAATTATGAATGGTGTGATATGACTTGGATACATTTTTTTGGCATGGTTGGTTTGGTTTAATCAAGTTAGAAAACAATGAAGACACTTTTGATGATTTGGTGAAATTGAATTTCATTGAAAATAAGTCATATGCTTATTATATCGATTTAATTTCCCTCAACAATCTCAATTTTCATAAGTTATTCCTAAAGTCCTTATCATTAATTTCCCTACTCCATTTTAGTCCCTTCTATATAATAAAATAATCGCATAAGAAAATATGCATTTTGATGTGGTCAACATGGTAAAAGAATAGAGCAAAAAGATAAGAACGTATTTGTTGATTAGTAGACACTTGTATATATATTCTACAAATTAAAGATGAGCAAACTTGTTTTGGGAAATAATGGTCAGCATGTATGGATTGCAATATTGTATGCTATAGATTGGATATGGTTAATGGATGATATTTTTCTATCCCTATTTCACTTTATTCCTTTTCACATCCCATTTGTGTTGTATGGTTGTGTCATGTCAAAGCCAGTTTAATCATTTAGACAAATTGTATTAGAGGTTTTACTTGATTGTTGTTTTATACTTGTGCTAATTGGATTATCATGGTTTTAGATGAGTTTCTTCAGCAGGGGTAACAACAAAGGAGGCAATGGAGGAAATAGAGGAAGAAGAGGTTGAGGGCCTAATATCTTTTGGCAACCCGGGGGCATAAAAAAATGAGGTTTTCTATTCATTTTGATGTTGACTCCGGTGATTTCCATAAGCTAATCCAAACATGGAACTTGAACCTTGGTGGACAACAAGATTTTCCACAACCTCATTCAACCCATAATGCTACCATGTAGACTCACCCTCATATTGTAAATATCTCAAAATCTCCTACATAGCCTCATGTTGATGGATGGGCTAACTATCTACTAATCCTTCTTCAAGTGCAAATCAATGGCATGTGCCTCACCCTCCTCCACCTATTCATATTTTTGTTTCTAGTGCATCAATTCCTTTGCCTCCAATTCATCCAGTGCTACATCTTTACACAACTGCTACACATGAATCCATGCCTCCTACTCCTCCTCCAAAGGATCATAAAACCACACCACATTGCACCCAAATTGAAAAAGGTAAGCAACATATTACTTCAACCATGGACAAATCATCTTCCTCATCTCATTCAAATATTAAATTAGCAAGAAGTGGGAAGAGAATTTTACATGAAGAGCATCCTGAAATTGCCCAGCTGGAAGAGAAAAAGTTCCAATATGAAGAATTTATTAAAGAAAGAGATGAGTTTTTCGGGAAGAAGTTTCTTGAGTAATTTTAATCATGTTTTGGAATGATTTTGACTATGACAAATGGTTGAACCATGACATTTTATTTTGAAACTTTTAAATATCATGTTATTTTATGGGAGACACAAGTGTTTTATATTGCCATGGTGTTTGAGATGCATGTTTTTGGTATGTTATAACATGTTGATATATTTTATATTTGATGGTTGTATGGAGCAACAAGGAAAATCTATTTTTATAATTGAAATAAAGAGTCGTATTATAGAGGGGGGGGGGGCACCTATTTAGTTATTGTTTATTTATTATTATCCTTATCAATAAAATTATTTGTCCTATTTATTAACTAAAGTTATTTAACTTTAGTAAACTAAAAGTAGTTCAACTACTTGAGAAACTACCTTTTGGAGAATAAAAGAAAGAACCAAAGGACAAAGAAGACATGAGGAATTAGAGAGAAACACTTTTGATCATGTGTTTTCTTGTTTCATATTGAGATTTTGAATTATGTCTTCTCATTATTTGAGTTTCTTAAAAAGGCTTAATCCTCTTATTGATAGCAAGATATTTCTAAAGGTGACAAAGAAAAAAGGACTAGGAAGCATTGATATTTGACATGCTTCAAAGGGTCATTAAATTCTTTTGATAGTCTGTGTAGTTTTATTAGAATTTTTGAATTAAGTTTCAGGATTGATTAAGAGTATTTTGAGACTTGGTGAGCTTGTGACTTGGTTGATCCAGTGTATACATTCTTGATCATTTTCTTTCAGACACCAGTTGTCTATATATGATGTTCAATTCCATCTTATACTTCTAAGTCTGATATTGGTCCTCACCTGTTAGAAATAATAGGTGTGCTCGTTTCACCATAGACAATATAGCAATATTGTCACCCAACCATAGGCACAAAGGCCACCCCCGAGCACCTTAACCTTGATAGACAGAATAATTCTGGAAGAAAACCATAAAACCAATAGCCAACCAAGGCAGTGTACCTCTCTCCAAATCTAGTGTACCAAGCAGAAAGTCCAAACCATAACCAGGCAAAAATTCCAACCATAACCAAATACCAAGTCACCACTGCAGCAGCTGCATCTCTCCTCCAGTCATGTGCACCACTTGTTCTTATGCAGTTGTGAGAATGAGTGTGACAAATGAGCTCTAGCGCCCTCTTATTTATAGTCCTCCAAGTGATCTAACTGGGCCAACTTCTACTTCTGGAGGATAATAATTTAATATAAATTATTATCTTGAGACGACTTGTCTTCTAAGGTTATTTCCTAACCTTTTCGGGTTTCTCTTGCTTCCCGGAATATTCTAGACTCGTCAAAGGTTACACGTAGAGCTTAATACCTCCTGCAACTACCATAATATCAACACTCTCTCCTAGTTAGAGAGGTATTAAAGGAAATGGTATTGAGCACAAACAGACCATTCAATTGGTAGAATCATCATAGTTACACGGGATAAATCATGATAAAATCACGAGCACCATCACCACTATCAGTATCATCTGATATAATCAACTGCATCATCTCTTGAGGCCATACTCCATCTGAGTAATCGAGCATGATGTTGAATAAGTCACTCACTCAACAGAGTGATATAAGGACCATTCTTCTAATCCGGAGATACGTTCTAGAAGAATAGTTGTCCCAATATATGCTCAAAGCCCCTGAATGGGCTACAAGGATCCTTCTTCTAATATGGACCTACGTCCTAGAAGAATGTCAGTCCTCCAAGATGTTGAAATCCACCCTATGGGTTACAGAAACCATTCCTACAGGAATGTCAGTCTCAGACTATTTTCTGATCGGGTCATATGTACCATAGAGATCAATCTCTACCCATATGCCTTAGAAAATATCGGTCCTAAACCATTTTCTTAATCGGGCCACAATATGTGTCTTAGGAAAATACCATTCCATGATATGTCAGCAATCTGTCAACCTGGACCATTCTCCACAGAGAGAATGTATGTCCACCATCACACTGACTATTCATCTAGCTGGCAATCATCTCCAACACTAGTGGTAGTCTCCATGGAAATCAAATAGTAGCATATAGCTACTACAATGCCATCCAATAGAACACAACTGTGTTTATTCATAATAGTATACAACTACTATCCAATGGTACACAACCACTCCTAGTATCCCACAGCTACTAACCGGTGACACATAGTCACTACCAGTGGATCACATCCACCACAGTGGCATACAACTATTTTCCAGAGAAATACAGTCTCTACAACAATCATATCATTTGATATCAACCTACATAAACAATATCATGATATGAACTCAATCATCTAGGACACTCTTCCACTCACATATGTGGGATCTGGAAGAGCATATGCCCTCGGAAAGTTAAACATCAGACATGGGTTGTCTAGACTATTCTCTCAAGCATAGAAGAACAATTGTCCCTGATTTCTGAACCTGGACCATTCAACCTAACTGGGCCATTCTTCCGGCACAACTCACAGTGAAACCTAGAGAGAATGAGTTTGCCCTAGGGAATGATTGTCCCTGATTGTTGAACCTGGACCATTCAACCTAATTGGGCCATTATTCCGGCATGATTCACAGTGCAACATGGAGAGAATGAGTCTTCCCTAGGTAATGATTGTCTGGACCATTTCCTACAAAAATGTCTGTCCTACACCAACCTCCTACATTGGACCATTCTTCGAAACTTCTCACAACTATGAACTTTGAAAGAATGACTGCCTGGAGAGGTGGACCATTTTGCTTGACCACTTCTTAGAGTGACTTCTAAGGAGAATGATTGTCCTAGACCATTCCCCCACACTAGCCACAAGGGGAATCATTGTATATGGTACATCAGCAATCTGTTGGACCATTTTTCATTACGAAAATGAGTGTCCATTATGGACCATTTTCTGAAGTGGAAAATGACTGTCCGTCGGAAATCTTGGAGCACTTTCCAGACTGGAAAGTGACTGTCCAACCTAGACCATTTTCCAAACTAGAAAATGGTTGTCCCTATATCAATAACATATCAGTGCTCCCTCCCAACCTGGGGAGTAATCACGTCCATTTCCAATAACGAAGTCATCTCCACGAGTCTCATATTTCCCCTTAAGTATGCAAACTTTTCATCTTGGACAAAGGCTTTACCAAAAATATTTGTTATCTACTCATCAGTGGAGATATACTGGAGAACTACTTCTCCCCTCTGGACTTTATCACGGAGAAAATAGTACTTGATCTCAATGTGCTTCGACCCGTCATGGAACATCAGGTTCTCTGAGAGATTCACACAGCTATGGTTATCATAATATATCATGGTCAAATCTAGCACCTGATCAAATAGTTGAGAAACCAGCTTACAGAGCCACACTACTTTCATACAAACATCACAAGCTGAAATATGCTCTGCTTCTACAGTGTTGAGTGCAACATACTTTTGTTTCTTGCTCTCCCATGATATCATGGAAAACTAAAACATATCCAAGAAGTACTTCTTTTTTTATATGCACTCCCTACCCAATCTGAATAGATAAATCCATGCAGTTGTGTATCATAACTCAAACGTCTCACGAAGACATTTCAAGGCATGCTTTGCAATTATTCAATTATCATGGCTAGGTTCCACCTGGAACTATTTTCACAGCAAATCAAATATCCAGTTAAGTATTCTCCAAATACATCAACAATCCATTCAATTATCAATACAGGGACAGGTCTACTAGATCAAAGTCTCTCAACTTCCTCAGATTTGTCATCATGGGAGTTTGCCATGGATTTGCAATCCATCATCCTGGACTTCTGAAGAACCATTTTCATACACTTCCTCTGTCATAGGAAGTTTTCACCGCTCTCTTTTTGTACATGAGAGGCTCTGCGCCAAGTTGCTTGAATCCATACAAGGTCTTATTCTATCTGCATACATGGGTTTCTTTGTGGTATACCTAAAAACCTTAAGGTTTATCTACATATGCTTCTTCTTCAATTACTCCGATGAGAAGAATAGTATTTTCATCCATCTGATGCAAACTCCAACCCATGGATACTGCAGGAGATATAATGGCTCATGTAGAGGTATATCTAGTTATTGGAACAAGTTGTCATCATAGTCTTCTCTCTCCTTCTAGGAGAACACTCTAGCCTCGAATCTCGCCTTGTATCTATCAAAGCTTCCATTTATAACCTTCATGGATTCTTCAATGGATCATATCATTGGGTATTAGCTCCCTCCTAATCCCGGCTTCATGCTTGAATGGGCAATATATAGAACTTCCTTGTTTTTATTCTGAGACTGCATGTTTCTGCAATCAATTCCCTCTATCTGAGAGAGTCCATGCTTCCATCTATTGCATCTCTCTTTTCTTTCTGCAAAGTGTCACAAGCCTATTTTGGTTTCCTTTTGATTATTGACTTCCTCCGAGTCTGACTCCCTTCGAGTTTGACTTCCTCTGAGTCTCTTTAATTTTGTTTCTATCTGTTCTGATTGTTGACCATCTGGAATTTGTTGCAATTATTGTGCCATCCTTATAAACTTCTTCTATGACAGCTTCCACAAAGATTGTTCATCAAGTTTTGTCAACATATTTCACAAGGGTACCTACCTGGAACAAGACAAGAAACAAAATAAAGATCCAAGACAATATGTTTATGATTGTAGATCGAAACAAGAATAAGGACAAGGATAGAGGCAATTGCTACAAGCCTGGAAATACATCTTCATGATAGCCTTCGTGAAATAACCTACCTGAGACAACAAGAACAACATTTTTTCTGATACAACATCTTTTATATGAAGGATGGTTTCTTAGTAGCATTACTAAGATGATCTTGTCTGAGAACAAGAATAAGAAATATCTCCCAGAGTAGGTGTTATTTCATATATGCAAATAAGTACAATGAGTAGTATAAGCTACCTAAGTGACAATAATAAAGATGTCAAATTTGATATGCAAAATTGGAGTCTTGCTATTGTTCCACTTAAATTTCTTTTCTTCTGAGACAAGTATCATTTCTGACCTGTCCCTTAAACTTAAAACAATATGATTTCTTGACAAAAAACTAAGTTAGAGAATACGATCTCAACCTTATAAGATCTTGACTAAAGTTAGCTTATAAATTTTACTAAAAGTTCATAATTCCATAACAACAAGAGATATATCAAGTCAAATCTAGAGAGTGTGTTGATCTTCTGAATGCATTGAATCCAAGATCACTGCTTTGGACAAGATCCCTTGTACATTCCCTGCAAACACACTCATGCTAATGATACAAAATAAAATAACATGTATAGGTACATACCTTTGTTACCCAACTGTGACGGTAAACCTTAGAATGACTTTGTTGGACCAGAGGTTTAGCTTCTAGAGGATTGGTAAACCTCATAATGTTCCTTTTAGTAGATTTAGCTTGGGCACAACATACACTTTCTTCATGCTAGGTCTTTTGTCTTCATAACTGTCTTTTATTTTGACTTTTGACTGGTCAACCTTAGATTTTGACTTGGTCAAATGTTAACTTTGACCAAAATTTCAAACTTGATGTCTTGGCTTGTTGAGAGTACTAGGAGGTGATCTAGGCTAGGGCGCACTAGGTTATCCAGGAATTGGGTCAAGCACTTCACTTAAGGTGCCTCAACATGAGGGTTAGGGTTTTGTTGCTGCAGCAAAACTCTGACTGCAACTGTAACTACAACTAAGAAAATCCTCCCAATCTACCTTCCAGTGGTTAGACTATTTAAATATAGTGTGGGCCCATAACCTGTTAGAAATAATTGGTGTGCTTGTTTCACCATAGACAATATAGCAATATTGTCACCCAACCATAGGCACAAAGGCCACCCCCAAGCACCTTAACCTTGACAGACAAAATAATTATGGAAGAAAACCCTAGAACCAATAGCCAACCAAGGTAGTGTACCTCTCTCCAAATCTAGTGTACCAAGAAGAAATTCCAAACCATAACCAGACATAAATTCCAACCATAATCAAAGACCAATTCACCACTACAGCAGCTGCAGCTCTCCTTGAGTCATGTGCACAAATTTTCCCTATGAAGTTGTGACAGTGAGTGTGACAAATGAGCTCTAGTGCCCTCTTATCTATAGTCCTCCAAGTGACCTAAATGGGCCAACTTCTACTTCTGGAGGATAATAATTTAATATAAATTATTATCTTGAGACAAATTGTGTTCTAAGGTTATTTCCTAACCTTCTAGGGTTTTTCTTTCTTCCTGGAATATTCTAGACTCGTCAAAGGTTACACGTAGAGGTTAATACCTCCCGAAGATACCATAATATTAACATCACCCTCAAAGGGGTTTGAAAAGAGGCATTCTTGTTGTAACTCAGAAAATATTTTATTAATAAAAATCTGGTTTTTCTCAATTGAGACTTGTGTATTTCTAATTTTCAAAATGTTATGTTCTTTACTTCATTAATTTTAATTTTTGTAATCATTTACATATAAATTTTTTACATTTTATTTAAGATAAAACACACAATTATAAAATAATATCAGGTCCAAGAACACATTTCTTGATAGTTGATTGATATTTTTGCAAGGCTATAAACCTAGGGTAACATTCATGCTTATCTTACCTTAGCCTAGTAAGATTAAAAATGCTTGAGTGATGAATTTCCATTCCTTGCATCAATAGATGGAACTTTGATTGTTGTACAAGAGGTTTTTCGAATGTCGTTGCTAGAATCCAAACTCTAAAAGTATTTGTCGAAGCCACAAGGCTTCTTGACTTCCATCAATTGTTGCTTGGTATTCTTCTTCTGTTGAAGAAAGAGAAATATCCTATTGTTTCTTACAATCCCAAGTGACAGGTCCTAAACTGAGGATGAAAACATAACCCATAGTAGACTTTTGATCATCGGGGTCTCCAACCCAATATGAATCTATGAAACCAAACAATAAAGGAGCCCCCCCCAGAATTGTAATGTATCCTGAACTAAATTGTACCCCAGACATATTGAAGTATTATTTTAGCTTCTTTTAAATGGATTTCATGGGGTGTGTGTCTACATGTACCGAGAAACAAGACCAACAAAAAATTAAATATCAAGATGAGTAAGAGTCAAGTATAAGAGGATGCCAACTAATTGATGGTACAAAGTGGCATCAACTTCGAGAGAAGTACAGGTGGAAACATGTTTGACTCTAGACTGGAAGGGAGAAGGGTTTGGTTTAGAATATTCCATCTGAATGCGATGAAGAAGGTCATAAGCACACTTAGACTCAGAAAGAAAAATTTCTTCCTTGGTTTGCAAAACTTGGAGTCCAAGGAAATAGTGCAAATAGCCTAAGTCGGTCATTTCAGATTTCTTCTTGAGGATGGTTTTCACATAGGTTAAAATTTTAAGTTCACTACCAGTGATGATAAGGTCATCAACATAAAGAAAAAGGATTGTGATATGGCTTCCTACTTTCTTGGTATAGACATTGGGGTTAGAATGACATCTAAAAAATCCAGTATCAAGAAAAAAAAATTCCATTTTTTCATACCAAGCTTGAGGAGATTGCTTGAGAAAAGAGATTTCTTAAGGCGAAAAACAAAGATGGAGTTATTCTGGACATAGCCAAGAGGTTGTTCCATGTATATTTATTCTTGCAAATCCCCATGCAATAAGGCGGATTTAACATCCATCTGATGGACCTCCAATTTATGTGAGGTTGCAAGGGCTAGAAGAAGGCATATGGAATTCATTTTGGCTACGGGTGAAAATGTTTCATTATAGTCAATTCCTTCAACTTGGGAGAATCCTTTGAAAACTAACTAATCCTTATGTAATTCAACACTTCTATATGATGCATACTTAGTTTTGTAGACCCACTTACATATGACAAGTTTTCTTCCTTTCAGAAGAGGTACAAGATCCCAAGTAGCATTCACCATTAAAGAGAGATACTCTTTATTCATTGTTGTATCCCAATATGGATGACCTAAAGCTTTTGCAAATGTCTCTGGATCATGAGTCTCTAAAACTTGATCCAAAAGAGAAGAGGCTCGCTAGAACTATGAACGTGTTTGGCGTTCATATAAAGGATCACCGACAAGATCACCAACTGCTTCTCGAGTTGAATGGACCCATCTGAAAAGTGATGGTACCAGTACAGGTTCATGTTCAACGGAATCATATGGAGGAAGGTGAGAAGGCGAAGGTTTTTTTTCATCCTCATTGTCATCATCTGAAGAAGAAGAAGAAACTAGAATAGGAATAGAATATGGCACAAACGTTGAATATGGATTGCATGAAGAAGAAGGCACAAATGTCGAATTAGGATCGTAGGAAAAGAGATTTTCATCAAATTTAACATCTAATCAAATAATAATTTAATTTGAATGAGGTTGAATAAATCTATAACCTTTTACATCTTCATAATAACCAACAAAAATACACTTCTCACTTTTAGGTTGTAAACCTTTCCTTTTCTCATCATGAATGTGAGCCCATGCTACACTGCCAAATACACGGAAGTGGATTACATATGGCTTAATTTTATTCCATGCTTCTTCATGTGTTATATTTTTAATATCCTTTGTGGGAGTGTGATTTACTATGTAATTTACACATTTAATGGCTTTCACACAATACTTTAGACTTAATCCCGTAGATTTGATCATACAATTAACCATTTCTTTAAATGTACGGTTCTTTCTCTTAACAACACCATTTTGTTGTGGTGTATATGGAACAATGTGTTTCATTTGGATGCCCTATGCAGTGCAATAACTTGTAAATTTATCGTTCACATATTCACCTCCATTATATGTTCTTATCCTTTGAAGTTGATGTCTAGATTGCTTTTCTACAAGGGCCTTGTAGGCCAAGAAATTGTCAAAAACTTTGCACTTAATTTTTAAGAAGTAAACCCAAATGCGTCTAGAAAAGTCATCAATGAAAGTTAAGAAATACTTGCACCCAGAAAAAGGAGAAGAAAGTGGACCACACAAGTCACTATGAACAAGCTGCAAAGGGGCCGAGGCATGCCAAAAAGCATGTTTGTCAAAATTGTCTCAATGATGTTTGTGAATTATACAACTGACACAAACATTGTCTCTATAGAAAACAAGAGGAAGACCATTCACCATCTATTGATTACATAGATGTTGCAATGAGCGATAGTTTAGATGACCAAACCGCTCATGCCAAAGTTTTCTCAAGTCATCACTATGAGCAACGAAACTGATGGAAAATATGATGACCTAAAGTTGTCAAATTCGTAAAACCTGGTAATTTCATCAACAATACCAATTGTGAGGACATGCTTAGGATATTTTAAATCCTTGATTACAACTTCGTGAGGTGAAAACTCTATGGTTTTACCTTCACCTGAATGAGTGATTTGATATATTGATAGAAGGTTGTAGGAAAGACTTGGAACACATAATACATCATTGAAATAACCATCATCTACCTTAATTGTTCCAGACCCTACAACACTAAGAGATCTATCATCACCAAAAAATATTTTCTTTGTGTTACATTCATTTAGAGCAGAAAATGTGGCTTTATCCTTAGCCATATGATAATATGCTATAGAATCAATAATCCACTTATTAGAAGAAGAAGTAGAAGTTGTGTTGAAGGATAAACCAGAAGAAGAAAGTGCATGTCCATGAGAAAAAGAAGAAGAATCAATATTGATGGTGTACTTCTTCATCATTGCTTCTAAAGATTCCATCCTTTTAAAACATTTGGACTCCACATGACCATATTTCCCAAAAAAGTTGTAATGTTTGTCACCAGTCTTCTTATTTTTATATTTTTCTCCTTTGTCATCATTAGGAGCGGAAACTGACTGAGAGCGTTTGGGACCCTTGTTTTTCTTGTTGTTGTGGTGAGGATCTTGCTTCTTTTGATTCTTGGATTTTTCTTTTTTTTGGAGTACTAAGGATTTGTTGGAGGTACCTATAATGTTGATCACTCCAAGTTGCAGAAGCTTATCTTTCTATCAAATTAGAGCATCAAAAAAGGACTCAAGAGAGGGCTTTTTATAACCACTCCCTAGAGATTCTTTGGTGGTATAAAATGTATATACAAAAATAGAATATGCACTATGTAATGTATGTAAATGTATGTAATGTCCCCTTGCAATAGATTGTGACAGAGGATGAATCAATAGCATATACAAATCTCGTAGGCTATAGTCAACAATGAAAAAAGGGGAGTCAAGGAGGTTTATTTGGTGTCACTAGGTAAAAAGAATGACAAATCCTAAAAGTGACATTAAATAAAATAAACAATTACATTTAATAGAATTGGAGGGAAAATAAAGTGAAGATTTGATTTGGTCAAATTGGGGGAAAGATCTAGAAGGTCTAAGAAAGGATAAATAGAGGAGTAACCCTTCCCCTTAGAATTATGATTTGATATCTTATTGAGTGCTCTTGTAGACAGTGTTTTAGTTGGGGTTTTGGGAAAAAACCTTCCATTGCAGGTTTAGTTTCGGTGGTGCAATATCCACCCTAGCTGGACAAGAGGCAGATTCATCCAAAGTTCTCATTAGATTTCATTTGGTGTTTGATTTCATACTGGAAGGAGTTTTGAAGCATATCAGCTTGTGCAAGGTGTTTGCGGCAATTTTCAGGAAGATTCTGACCTTCAAATCCACAGGTGACAGGAGGGTTTCACACATATGTGAAAGGGGGCATCCATGTGGGTTGAGCATGGGTTCTCCCATGAGGCCCCGCTAGACGCACTGCATTCATCCCATGAGGACCTCTGTGAATTGGGGTTTGCAGCTATCTATCGAACCGGGTTTGTGAGCAGCTCAGGAGGGGGTTGACTGCAGATCGATGTTGTTGGAGCAAAGTAGAGTAAGGCTTGGCGAGTCTTGGATCAGTGGACACCATAGGTTAGTATGATTCCAAGTTTTTCTTGTGTGTTTTTGTAGTAAATTGTGTAGCTTCATGGAATTCATTAGATTTATGTTCTCAATAGTATCATGCAGCTATTATTACAACCATTAGACATCATTGTACTGATTTTGGGAGTTTTCCATCAATAATAAGATTCCATGATTATCTGCTCCATTTTTGCGTGATGAATGTATGCTATATATTTGACAATATTCCTAGGAAATTAAGAAAACTATCTATAAGAAGTTAAAAACACATTCACATAAGAAGAAACGACAAATTTGGGCAAAAATATATATAATTTCCTCCTATCCTAGTTGGGAACATTACAGTGGTATCAGAGTTGGTGATCTTTCCATCCTGTGATTTATTGAGGCATATATTCCAAGGAAAACTAGAGGACACGAGAAGCAACCTACCCCATGACCATAATCATTAGAAGAAGTATAAGTAAAGGGATTTATGGGGGACCATGTTGAAGATAGAACCATATAGTTGTTGGAGTCCATAGCTAATGGGCAGAAACTATTGACACAATTCCTAACACAATATTTTTCTCACAACCAAGCAAACCAAAACCTAGGAGGTACCAATGGGAAGCATGCAATGGGAAGCATGCAAAGGCCAGCCATAGAAGTGGTAGGAATCTTGAAGGGAGTAATACCTATGTTCCAACACAGAGTGTCTTTCAGGTAGGGAAAAGAAAGGTACCCAGACCATTATTGCCACAGTTCTTGACAAGGAAACCTACATGACCACAGGAGCAACCAGATTAGGGGCTTGATATTAACACCTCATACAGGGAGTACGAGACGATAGATGAAGATATCCATGAGAAAGTTTCCTTTAAATACTTTTGTGGCCTCAAAAATAAATAAAGTTAGAAGGAGGGGAACATGGGAGCACAGAGCCCGCAGAACTTTGATCTCATGCACAAGATGGGAAGGCTGACTATTTCACCCTTCGATGGGTCTGCAAAGAGAACGGCCAGGGCCTAGGTACATAAGTTGGACACTTACCTCCAACTTAACCCAATGACCGAATTTGAAGCAATTAAGTATGCCACCCTTCACTTGGAAGGAGAAGTTCGTGAATTTTGGTACCATGGGTTGGTGACATTAAAGCACGCCAACATCACTTCATATGTGGAATTCACTCAGATCTTAATGGATATGTTTGACCAAAAGGACCCTGAGATACATTTCAGGGAGTTGGCACAATTGAGACAGACAGGCACACCAAAATCATACATCACATATTTTCAGAGGATGGTAGTTATGGTGACATATATCTCTCAGGAAAGGTTGGTGATGTTATTCACAGAGGGTCTAGTTGAACCCCTAAGAGGATGGGTGAAGGCCTTTAGGCCAACCAAACTGCATGAGGCCATTATGAGATCACAGGACATGAAGGATGCAGTCAACAAGAAGGTACCAACAAAATCCTTCATCCCTCAAGAAGGTAAGGAGACAAAGTTTCCCCATAATTCATGGATAGGGAAGGACAAGACAGATGAGGAGACTCGGAGAGAACTAAGGATGAAGAAGCTTTTATTTATTTGCAAAGATCCATGGGAACCAGGTCATATATGTATGGGAAAAGGTAAATTCCATTACATTGAGGTAGTTTCCGATGTGGAGGATGACAGTGATAGTGAAGGTATTGGATAGGACAGTGGTGAGCCACAAACTAAAGAGTAGGATCCATAGAGAGATATCCCTAAGGGAGTGACCATTTCCACCCTTTCAGAAGTCCCTACATATTATACCTTCATGATCAGAGGCATTGTGCAGGGGAAGAGGGTTATAACATTGGTGGATGTTGTAGCCACCCATAACTTCAATGATGTTGCACCTGTCACCAGGAGAAATATCCCTACAGAGTATTTCGAGGGATTCAATGTGGTAGTAGCAGATGGGTACAACATGATGTGTACTCATAGGATCGGGGGAATGGAAGTAACCTTGGGAAAATACACATTGATCAATGACTTTTATGTCATGGATTTAGAAAATACTCATGTGGTGCTAGGATTTTAGTGGCTATACTCTTTGGGAGATATCCGCATAAATTATAAGGAGAAAAGGATGGAATTCCAGGAAAAGGGTGGACAATGAGTCGTCTTGAGAGGTATGTCGACAGGTTCTCCTAGGATCGTGTCTAACCAATGCATGGAGGCCTTTTTTAGACACGTGGATGTGGCTTACGCAACAAAGTGCTTGATCACCATGGAGAATCCATCACATGAACGCCAGCATTACACTATCATGGGTATAAAGGCATTGCTTGGAAAGCATGAGAGAGTGTTTGAACCATTTCTGGTAGGGAGACCACCTGACATAGGATTTGAGCATGTCATTGAGCTAGAAGAGGGGTCGAAGCCCATGATCACCACTCCTTACAGGAATCCCAAAAGATTCAAGCATGAAATAGAGAAGTCCATAAAGGAGTTTCTAGAGATAGGACACATAAGGCCTAGCTCTGTGTCCTATCTCTAGTCATTTTTCTTCGTCAGTTGTACTAGTGAAGAAGAAATATGGTACTATGAGGATGTGCATAGATTACAAGGCACTGAACAAAAAAGACCATCAAAAAATAATACCCAATACCCAGGATTGATGATTTGATCGACAAGCTGCATGGAGTAGTGTACTTATCAAAGGTTGATCTGCGATCAAGATACCACCAAATTCAGGTCAGGGAGGAGGATATCCAAAAAAAACATTCAGGTTTCACTATGGGCACTACAAGTTTCTATCCATGCCCTTCGATTTGATTAACGAACCAGCTACCTTTCAATCATGCATGAACCATATCTTCAACAAACAGTTGAGTAAATTCTTACTGGTATTCTTTGACGATATTCTCATCTACAGCAGGACGTGGGAGGAACATTTGAAGCATGTGGACGAGATTCTCACCATTATGGAGGAACGGACACTTTTTTCCAAGGAGGAAAATTATGAGTTCGGGTTTACGGAGATCCTCTATATTGGGAATGTGATTGGTTTTGAGGGAATAAAGGTGCATCAAGAGAATATCCATACCATCTGAGACTATCCCACCCCCAGATAACTCATAGATCTGTGAGGATTCTTCGGGATATGTAGCTATTACAGATGCTTTGTGAAAGGATTTTCACAACTGACTATGCCATTAACAAACCTCACCAAGAAGGGGAAATTATGATGGGCATAGGATGCACATGTAGTGTTCGAAAAAATGAATAAGTTCATCATCACTTTCCCAGTATTAGCACTCCAATATTTTACACAGCCTTTTGTCCCGGAGTGTGATACATCTGGTGAAAGGATAGGGGCAATATTGATGCATAACTGACATCTGATAACTTTTGAGAGAAGGAAGTTAAGGGAGCCTGAGAAGCTCTACCTGATCTATTATAAGGATATGTTGTCCATCATGCATGCATTGGAAAATTTCAGACAGTACTTGGTACAAGGACGCTTTGTGGTTCAAACTGACCGCAACTACTTGAGATATTTTTTGGAGCACTAGGACCTGAATGAGAGGCAGCAGAAGTAGGTAAGTAAGGTACATGAATATGATTTTGACATTAAGTATGTAAAGGTAAATAAGAATATAGTTGTTGACACCTTATCTAGAATACATGAATCCTTCTCCATGACAGAGATCTCAAAAGACTCGAAATCCATTCTCTTGGTGGAATACTCCAAGAACACCTTTGCGTGTGAGATGATGGAGGGAAGTATTAAGGATGAAAACTACAGGGTAGTGGATGGAATCATCTATTAAAAAGACAAGATCTATCTTGTCCCTACTTCCACACTCAAGGATATGATTTTGAGGGAAGTGCATGATTCACCACTGGCAGGGCACCAGGGGTATATGAAGACCTATAGGTAAGTGAGGAGGAGATTCTCACAGAAGGGTCTGAAAGGGGATGAACCTCTTCATGTGATGGAGTGCATGACTTGCCAGCAGAACAAGTCAAATTTCACACATCCTATAGGATTGCTTCAACCATTAGCGATCCCGGAGCAGAAGTGGGAAAGAATTTCCATGGACTTCGTCACAGGGTTACCAAAGGTTTGGGGTGGGGACTGTATCTACATGTTTTTGGACAGGCTGACTAAATATGCACACTTCTTTGATATTCCTATTGAGTACAACACATCTCAGTTAGCAGATATATTCTTCAGGGAGGTGTTCAGACTCCATGGACTTTCAAGGAACATAGTTAGTGACCGGGATAATAGGTTTCTTAGTGCATTTTGGCAGGATCTATTCAGTTTATATGGGATAGATTTGAAACCTAGCACTATCTATCACCTCTAGACAGATGGGCAGACCAAGATAGTAAACAAACGGATCGAGGGGTACCTAAGGAACTATGTGTCAAGGAAAAAATGGGCATGGATAAAATGGTTGTATCTCGGGGATCATTGTTACAACACCACTCATCACCTATCCATTTGGATGATCCCATTCAAGGAATTGTATGGCTATAATAATCCATATTTTGTGGATTTAGCGTTTGGAGAGATTTGAGCCCCTAAGGCCAAGAACTGGTTAAGGGAAAGTCAGGACATCTTAAGAGTACTAAAGGATAATCTATAGGCCGCTCAGAATCAACAGAAGATGTATGCAGATAGACATAGGGTAGAACGCATATTTGAGGTTGGAGATCTTGTCTTTCTCAAATTGCAGTGGTACAAACAGTCGTCATTGAAGAAGAGTGGTGTAGAGAAGCTTAAGCCCACTTTTATGGGCCCTACAGAGTGATCAGGAGAGTTGGGAAAGTAGCATATGAGATGGATCTACCATAGGGTAGCAGGATCCACAATAACTTCCATGTATCATGCCTTAAGAAGGCATTGGGATAGTAGGTCACCGCTTTCGCAGATCTTCCCCCACTAGATGAGGAGGGAAAGTTGGTTTTATCTCCCGAGAGGGTTGATGTTAGGGAACGAATACTGAGGAGAAGTTTCATTCCAGATTACTTGATTGTATGGAGAGGATTTCCCATAGAAGATGTTACATGGGAAGGGGAGAAGATCTTGCAGCACCCTGATCTAGAATTGCTTGAGGACAAGCAATCTTGGGAAGGGAGGACTGTAATGTCCCCTTATTTTATATTCAACAAGGAAAAAATGGGAGTCAAGGAGGTTTATTTGGTGTCACTAGGTAAAAATAATGACAAATCCTAAAAGTGACATCAAATAAAATAAACAATTATATTTGATGGAATTGGAGGGAAAATAAAGTGAAGATTTGATTTGGTCAAAATAGGAGAAATATCTAGAAGGTCCAAGAAAGGATAAATAGAGGAGTAACCCTTCCCCTTGGCATTATGATTTGATATCTTATTGAGTGCTCTTGTAGCCAGCATTTTTGTTGGGATTTTGAGAAAAACCCTTCCACTGCAGGTTTAGTTTTGGTGGTGTAATATACACCCTAGCTAGACAAGAGGAGGATTCATCTGGAGTTCTCATTGGAGTTCATTTGGTCTTTGATTTTTTATTGGAGGGAGTTGGAAATCATATCTTCTTACGCAGGGTGTTTGCGGCAATTTTCAGGAAGAGGTCAAGCTTCAGATCCGCATGTGCCATGAGGGTTCCGTGCATCTGTGAAAGGGGGAATCCCTACGAGTTGAGCACAGGTTGTACTATGAGGCCCTGCTAGACGCCCCACACTCGTCCTGTGAGGACCTCTGCGAATTGGGGTTCGCATCCATCTATCACACTCAGTTTGTGAGGAGTTGAGGAGTGACTTGATTGCAGATCAGCGTTGTTGGAGCGGAGAATATTAAGGCTTGGTGAGTCCTGGATCAGTGGGAACTATAGGTTGGCATCATTCCTGGTTTTTCTTGTGTGTGTTTCTTAGTAGATTGTGTAGCTTCCTGGAATCCATTAGATTTGTGTGCTCAGTAGTATTCTGCATCTATTATTAAAGCCATTAGACATCAATGTATATTGATTTTGAGAGTTTTCCATCCATAATAATATGTCATGATTATCTGCTCCATTTTTGTGTGGTGAATGTATGCTATATGTTTGAAAATATTTCTCATTGAGTAAACTATCTATGTGAAGTTAAAAACACATTCATATAAGAAGAAACAACAAATTTTGGGCAGACATATATAAAATTTTCTCCTAGCCTAGTTGGGAACATTACAATGTATATCTTCTGATAGATCTATTTTGCATTCTATACATAAAATTCTAAGTGTTTTTAAATTAGATAAGTAATCTTCAATGCAAGGAAAATCATTTGAAATTAAGTTCATTAACTGATTCTCCAACTGGTGGGCTCAAATAATATTATGTTTACCAAACACAACTTCAAGCTTTGCCTAAGCACCATAAGGGTCATGAACTCCTTAAAGGTGGAATCTTAAATCAGGAGAGAAGGACATTCCGATCAGTCCATGTGCTTCGTCATTCTTATTGGCTCATTTGACTTTATTTTAACCATCAGTGGGTTCTAGTTATTTCCCCCAAGGTAATCAGGTACAATCATTTACTTCTTAATACATCCTCCATATGAGATTTCCATTAGAAGTAGTTGGTACTAGTAAGCAAAATATCACTGGGAGAATCCATATTAAATGTGCATATAATCTGGATTTAAAATCTAAAACTGATGGTCTAGATGGAATACTCTCGAAAAAAATAGGTTGTTTAAGAAAAACGACACTAAAAACATACTTCGGATGTGAAAGTTATACCCTTTTGAAAATATGCATAAACGGTGGCCAAAGAGCCACGTGGCAAGTAAAAATTGGTCCACGTGATGATACTCCTCCTAATAACCTCACTTTTACAAATAAGTTGCTTATGAAGTGACCCACTTTTATAGAATAAGCAGGATGACTTTTACAATGAAGTTACTTTATAAATTAAAGTTGCATGCAAAATAAATAACTTCAAATAAAATATTAAAACCACTTATAGTGATTCACTTTTATAATTTAAGTGAAATACACTTTAAAATGGATGCATGAACTTTTTCAAAAAAAGTAACAAAAAATAAACTTGAACTCAAGACCTCTTAATAAAACAACTTTTAACCAAGTGAGCTAGTGCAAAACATATTATATTGTTTAGAAGGATGATTGGGGTTGTATTTGTTGTTGTTGAAGACGGTCTTGGAGAGTGTGCTCATAAAAAACTCCTTCCACACAAGAAAAAAAATTCTCTTTTTGGTGGCAACAAGGGTTAGATCTCAGTTGGTTTACCCGAAAAATGTAAATTTTCCCTCTGTTTATGATTTGTCGATATCACACAGAGCGTACAACAAAGAGCATACGTAGATAAGAAAACCCTTTCCGCTCTGTTTTTTATTTTCCGAGATCGCACAGAGTGCGGGGAAAAGAACATATGCAGATCAAAAAATAGTAGAAACCCATAAATAAATAATAAATAAAACTGAAATATTATCTCTATAAAAATTTAAAGAGGGCATATTGAGGCTTTATACCTTCGGATATGACTGAAATAGTCGTATCTTGGGAAAAACTAAACCTTTTCGAGTGAAACAAAAAGGTGTTCCTAACAAAAACGAGTGCTTTGAACGTAATGGAATAGTCATATCATCCTAAAATTGTATGAAAATGGTAGACACCAGAGATTTGGAAACACAACTTCACGATCTTAATATACAATAGGAGCAGGTCTTCAAATGTGCGTTGATACCATGTTTAAAAACATAAGTATTCCAATAGAGGATGAACACCTTCAATAACCACTCACACAATCAAATCAAAGATCAACACACCGATGTTTTGACATGGTAAAACCCCTATGAGAAAACATCCATGGCTCTAGCCAACGTGGCCACTTCGAGCAATTTATTAATGCAAAAGAAAAAAATTATAGAGAGATTTACAACAGACTTTCTCACAATCGATCATTGGAAAATGACCCTCCATGCTCTTTAAATAGAGAACATGAACCAATCAGGTCTTAAGCCACAAATCAATGTAGCCATTAAGATTGAGGAGAACATGATCCGTCCATTCACTTTATGTTGGGAACATATCATGACCATTGGATTACCTAACTACAAATGCATACTAATGCATACTAAAGAAACACACTAAGAAACACACTTTTACCTAATGACACATTAGACCAATTTGATCTTAACTAACTCCCAAGTGTCTAAATATCCTAACAGTCATGGGTTGGCAAGATCTGATGCTTTGATCACTTTCTAGTTTTCTTAAAAGTGGTTGCATCAAGTGGGATATTGGGGACACCTTTCAAATGTAATCCTTCTTGGTCAGAGATCGAAGGTTTCATATATTTAATTGAAGACAACTGGCAACATTTTCAAGCAAATGTCGGGACCTCGATTAGTTATCAATTTGTTAGGGCATTGAAATCATTGAAGGAAAAGGTGGTTTTATGGGAAACAAATCATAAAAGGGATTAGGAACGGACTCTTGTGAACATTAAATCTGAACTAGCATTATATTATGATGGTGATTAGTTGAAACAAGGTATTATGGGTGGATGTTGACAGAGGTCGAAAATTGGAAACCAAAAGCCTCAATCTTTTGTTGGAGGAAGAAAAATAATGGAGATTGAAAAGCCGGGCTCTCTTGCTGGTAGCAGGGAATCTTAACACCAAATTCTTCTAGAAGTATGCAAACCACAAAATTATTTTTAATACCATATGGGAGATGTTTGATGCAAAGGGGAATATAGTTCAAGGGTTTTTGGGTCTTGCAACCCTTGGCGTCAATCACTTTCATTCCTTATTTCAGGAGCTGGAACAACATAAAATGGATGAAGTTTTGGTTTTGCTCTCTTATTTCCCCAAGCTTGTTCAGAAGGAGGAAAATCTAAAAATATATCGTGAAATCACAAAGGACAAGCTCGAGGCAATGATTGTGTCGTTTAAAAGGGACAAGACTCCCAGAATAGATGGTTGGACTATTGAGTTCTTCAAGAATTTATTTCATATCGTGGAAGAATATTTTCTCTAGGTTGTGGAGGAAATTACCTATGGTAAGGTTTTGGGGAGCATTAATTCAACTTTCATTGCTTTGATTCCAAATTTGAATTGTCCCTCATATTTGGATGACTTCCAACCTATTGCCTTGTGCAATTATTTGTACAATATTATATCTAAAATCATTGCTATGCATCTCAAACCCATTCTAGCCAATATTATCTCTCCCAAGCAATTCAATTTCCTTAAAGGGTGGTTAATTCATGAAGCTATTGGTTTGGATAAGGAAGGTCTTCACACTATTGGAACCCAGAAGAAACCTATGTCTGTGATCAAGATCGATCTCTCTAAGACCTATGACCAGGTTTCATGGTTGTACCTCTGGTTGTTATTGTTGCATATTGGTTTTGATCTCTTTGTGGCCAATTGGATCATGTCTTGTGTTTCGTATGTTTCTTTTATAATTCTCATAAATGGGGTCGAGTATTCTTTCTTCAAGTCATCTCGAGGACTTCGTCAAATATGTCCTTTATCGCTGTATTTTTTTACTAGTCGTGGATGGGATTAGTTGAGCCATTTCTAAAGAAATCAGGACCCATTCTTTTCAGGGGATTAAGATGGACATGTTTCAAAAATTAACACAATTATTGTTTGTTGATGACATGCTCATTTTCTATTACTGTGAGGAAGCCAAAGGTAGGCTCCTCAAACATATTCTAGATATATCTTTTGGTGCCACGGGCATGGTCATAAATATAGGCAAGTCGACCATTTATTTCCCTGATTTTGAGGTGGACTCTCATCAGTAGTTGTCTAGAACTTTCCCCTTTCCTTCTCATGATTTACAAGGAGGGCTCAAATATATGGGTTTTAATATCAAGACAAATAATTATGATATAGAGGATTGGAAATGGCTTGTGGAAAGGACAAAAAAGAGGATAAATCATTGGTAAAATTGTTGGATTTCCAGGGGAGGAATAATTACCCTCATCAAATCTATTATTGAAGAAGTACCCATGTACTGGCATTTCTTGGAGAATGTACTAGGGTATATTATCTAGAATTTGTAAACAATGTTTCAATTATATTTGGAAGGGAAAGGCAAAGTACCTCGACTCTCATCTAGTTAGATGGAAATTTGTCTCAGTCAAAGGATTTGGGTGGTTAGGGCCTTAAGTATCTAAGAAGGTTTGGCAAGGCTTTTTCAGCAAAATCTTCATAGGTTTTTAAAACCCAAGGTAGTGTCTGGCCTCGAATATTAATTGATAAATATATTTATCATGAGAAACTTCTAGATTGGATCCATTAACCTGAAAAATATATTCAATCAACCTCCAACTAGTGGAGGTCATTGAATTTGGCATTCTCGGTTATTCACATATTCTTGGCTTAGAAGGTGGGGTCAAGGTCACATATTCAAGTGGGTAGGGATTTCATCATTGGATGCAATAATAGTATCTTCCTCCTAGAATATATGGTCATTCTCTTACAAGAAATAGGGCATTGTACATTGAATTGAATAGGTGATAGTTCTTTCTCTTCCGCCTGGGATCATGTTATGCCCCAAGGGGAGCATATATGGGGATAAATGTATATGATATGATCCCAAGGGAGGGAATATATGGGCCTAAATGTACATGTAATGTGTAAATATATATGTAATAGGGTCGACCTAGTGTTAAAGGGGCTTCATGTGCAAGTGTGAATGGATATATATAAGAGATCATGTATTCATTATTGGGATATGCAAATAGTGAAGTATGAAAGATATTTGGTTATTTGGAGGGGCTTCCCCTGTTCTTTAAGGAGTTATTGTGTAACTTATCTATATTGGAGTTGTGTTCCACACTCACATTATGTACATGGCAAGTAATTATGGTTTATTCTGATAATTTAAGCATTTGGTTCATTACATTTGGTATCAGTCCCATGGAATGTCTAATTGAGCTGATTCAAAATCCATTGGAAAGAGGAAACCTAAAATATTATATGGGAATAAGGATTATAACCATTTTAGATCATTATCCTTAATATATTGAGGCTATAATTTAAAGGTTGGGGTTAGACCTCGATTAAGAATCAATGGAAATATCCCTAGATGGGGTGTCTCCAGGCTCAGAGCGTGGATAGATTATGGGGAGGCCATATGGCTAGACAGTCGAACACTTGGCACCTGATCAGACCTACCACCCCTCACCCATCACCTCATGGTTTTAAAGCTCTCGTCGTCACTCTTCAGACTTCACTTGTGGCTAGCTTTTCGCACGCTCAGGACGCTCAGCTGCATTGGAGTTTTCATGGAGTTGGGAAGGATGCCTCCATAGTCCCATCCAAACCTCAACAATTACGCCCCTAAGGCTAGGCCTGGGTGCGTTGAACTTCATTTGTTCCTTCGGCGTCTCCATTTCCATCTCTCCCTGGATTTCAATTTCTTCCTCCCCTCCTGGTGTGACGTCCACTCAGCTTCCCAAACTTCTGGTTTGTGCCTCTCATCACAATTTTTTTTGGTCTAGTCCTTTGTCTTGCACCTCCTATGCACTCTCCATCCCAGGTCGACTGTAGCCACTGACAAGCTCCATCCTAGAGGCAATTCCAAAAGAGGGTTCGACTGGTATGCGGTCAGAGGAAGGAGGCGCCCAACTCTGACCCTCCCCCTGAAACAAAAGGCATCCCCTTCCTGACTCCCATCGAAGCTCCCACCCCTACTCAACCTCTTTGTGAGACCACCCCAAACCTCTCCCCACTCTCGAATCCTTGTGTCTACAAAATTGAGTGGTTTGATAACTTCATTAATTCGTTGGGCTTCGTGCTTCCACCCCCTTCCTCTCCTCTCCATCCACCACCTCCACCTTCTCCCCCTC
>JASDQU010100258.1:451309-479499 GCA_032191745.1 Picea mariana | reverse complement strand
CCTCTCCGTTCAACTTGTGACAGGTGGTCAAACAGAGAATCTATCATGGATTCCTTGGATGACCTCAAGAGGGGTTTAGGGGATGTCAAGTCTGCCTTACTCTAGTTGTAAATCAAAGAATCAGAACGTTGGAGTTGTGTGGACCTTTTGATGTCCTTCCTACAGGACCTCCGACAAGCCATCGTGGACTGAGACAGGCTCAACAGAGGTAAATCGCAGGTGCGTCAAGCCTTCGTTGGGCCAAGGCTCGATCCAGGTTTTTAGTTAATTATGCTCTAGGTTTTTTTTTTCTTTTTTATCTCAGTAGCCATGGGCGGTTGGCCGGCTCTGGGGAGTTTGGTCTATGGTTTTTTTGTTCAGTCTAGCAATTAGGATTTCTCCCTGCGTGGCAACGTAGTCTCTTTTTTTGCATGTTTTACTCTTTTATTTTGGACAAGTGGAATTTTTGGTTTCCCATCAGGGCACTGCTGTCACGTTTGACTGGGCACTACAGACAGATGTAATTTCTTTTTCTTGCAGGCTCTAATACAAACTTCTAACTTACAAAAAAAAAAAAATCAATAGAAACACCTAAATTTACAGAAGATGAAGATAAAGATGAAATCAATCCTATGAAATGGTTGAGGTTGGTAAAATCATATAATATGACTCCTTCGAAGCCAAGAAATTATTTTTTTTATGAAGCTTGGAAGTGGTGGATGAGTATTGATCAAGATACTAGATGGCATTGCACATGGAAAAAATTTGAAGAACTCTTCTCAAATAAATGGATTAAGGATATAAATATGAAAGAAATGTATAGAATTCAAGATGAATTGAAAGAAGCAAAGGAAGAGATCAAGAAGAAAAATGATGAGTTTTCCAAGATGCAATCCCTTAATGAGTCACTCATTAAGGAGGTTGAAAACTTAAAGAAAGAAAAGCATAGTAAATCAATGTGGGAAAAGGATGAGTCAAGCGAATATTTGAAAAATAAAGATGAAGAGATATGTAGATTACAAAACCATAATAAAAAACTATTGGATGAGGTCAAGAGAATGAAAGAAGAAAAGAAGAATTGTCAAAATCAAGAAGAAAGAAGGATCTTGGATGAAGAATATTCCATAAGAATTGAAGAGAAAATTTGAAACAAGGTTGAAGAATCCCTAAATATTGATGAGGTAAAATCAGAAATGCAATCCAGAATTGAAGAAGGACGTCAGAATTTGATAAATGGGGTGACCTTGCAGCTTCAAAAGGAGAAAGAAAACAAGATTCAAGAAGTTCAACAGAAGATACTTGAAGAAGTTGAACTCCATCTAGAATATGTACATGCAAAATATGATGGTATTATATCCAAGGCTAGACTAATCAAAGACCAATCAAAGATGATCGATGATTTCATTGTCTCTAAAACGAAGATAGATGAAATGGGTGTGTAGAATGAAGAAAAACCATCAATTGTCAAACCATATTGACACCTTCATTATTAGGAAATATTTCAAGGAAGACAAGAAGATCAATATCGACATTATCAAGGAAGAATATGGAATACTCATCAATATTCATGGAATATGGCATCACAAAACCACTATTCCAAAAGATATTATCATAGACCAACATCTACAACAAATTGGAGAAGATTCAACAATGATACATGGAATCAAGGGAAATAAAAACATGCAAAAACCAGAAACCAAGGATTACGACCGAAAAGAATTGATTTTGGATGGATGGATCATCATCAATGGAAGGAAGAAACCAAGAACATAATAAAATCATAGTACTTGGTTTCATCACATGTGAAGCCTTTAATTGCAAAGCTTTGAGGACAAATCTTTTTGAAGGAGGGTACTATGTTATGACCCAAGGGGAGCATATATAGAGATAAATGTATATGATATGACCCCAAGGGGGGGCATATATGGGCCTAAATGTACATATAATGTGTAAATATATATGCAATAGGGCCAGCCTAGTATTAAAGGGGCCTCATGTGCAAGTGTGAATGAATATATATAAGAGATCATGTATTCATTATTGGGATATGTAAATAGTGAAGTATGAAAGGTATTTGGTTATTTGGAGGGGGTTTCCCTATTCTTTAAGGAGTTATTGTGTAACTGATCTATATTGGAGTTGTGCTCCACACTCACATTATATACATGGTGTATACTTATGTTATGTTATGATAATTTTGAGAATTTGTATCATTACACCTTGGCAAAGGATATTTGTTCTTTATGGTGACCTTATTCAGCTGTATGAAATCAATACACAACCTCAAGGTTTCATATTTATTCTTCACAAAAAAAATCGAGGCACCCCATGGTGACACACCTGGGCATATATATCCATTCTTTAATAGCTCTTCAAGTTGCATATGCAACTTCTTCAACTCTGGTGTGCCCATTCTGTAATGCGTCTTGGACACTAGGGTAGATCCTGGCACCAAATCAATGGAGAAATCAATGTCTCTCTTTGGTGGCAGTCCTAGGATTTCTTCAAAAACATCCTCAAAATCCCTCAAGATCGGATGGCATTCAATGCTTGTCACTGTTGTAGGAAAATACCTCTGCGGACAGGTGGATCTTCCCTTGTATTCTATACCCCTAATACCGAGACAGAAATATGCAAATGGAAACTAACATCCCTTTAAATATAGTTAAAATAACCAAAAGAAAGAGAGGGAAAAGGTATGATGTACCTTGTTTCGAAGTTTTCCCTCGCTTTATCCAATCTGAACTTGATCTCAAAGATACTTAGCATGACTTTATACCTGCAATGCAATGGACAGCGAAGAAAAATAAATACTTCCTACTCTACCAAGATTAGTTTAAACCAAAATCAGCCATAATAGACAAGCATATGTAAAGATACATAAACTAGGAGGAAATAGGCCAAGCATATATTAATGAGAACATTAAAAAGACACTTACAATATCTAGGTGCAGTTGCAGTAGCCTCTCCAAGTCCTCCTCGTCCATCCCTTGCGCGATGCTCCCAAGATCATAGGTTTGATATCCAATAGCTTTCTCCCAATATCATAAGTTTGATACCTCAAATCTGTCTTCCTTCTCCATGGAAATCCCTCATTAGATACGATTTGGAGGCTTAACCACCATGGAGAGGCTCACTCATCAGATCCACTAAAATGGGATCTCCAATATATTTAGGGAGAAAATATCTCTTCAAGGATTTTAGGGACGAAATATCTCTCAAGGATTTTAAGGAGGAAATATTTCAACCATCCATGAGATCCTCAACCTCCCCTTAAAAATATGAAACCAAATGTGAGGTGGATTCTCACACTAAATTAATTTCATTTTCATGAATATTAATGATTAATTCATGTGCACATAGTATTTTGACCTTCATATAATATATTTCTCCTCCACATTGACTAGGGACTGTGACATATGTTATTTCATGGTGTCGAGGTGTATGCGACACTTAGCAAGGTGCATATGACACTTTTACGACACTTGCAACACTTAGGGCGAGGTACCTAGGTGTGGAAATTTGATGTGCAACAGTATGCCCACTAAATTGTAAAGGTCAGAAGAGAAACGGATGGCTGAAACACATTACAATTCTTCAATGCAAGGGTGTGGAGCTGGAGAACCTAGAAGAAGTTGCAAACAACCATCAAATAGTATTAATATATGTTCCATTTTCAAGGTAGACATACCTATGCTCAGAATACGAGATGACTCAAAGCATGGTCGGCGACCAATACACTGTAGATCCATGAAAAATATTAATTAAGGATATGGCCACTAGAGATACAATGTGGATCCATACCTCCATGACATAAACTGATCATAGACACGAAAAATACACGGTGGATCTACAATATGATAAAGCATAGCCACGGACCAATACAAAGTGGATCTATGTGATAGTATATATATTATCATGCTTAAATGATCTCCTTTGTAGCCTGGGCAAAGTGGATAATAGAGTGAACACTCATCTCAGGGTCTTCATCCCAATCCCAATGTGGTACGAATCTATCCATGTGAATAGATGTTTTGATGTTGAACATGGTAGAAACCACTTGATTATCGGTCATTGATGTATATTGTTAACAAGTGCGATGGAAATCACCAATGATGTCAATGACTCCCAAGGTACCTTAGTACATTCCAGCGAATGTGAATAAATGAGTTGAGGTCGAACATTCATGAAATAATCTGATCATAGGTCAATGATGTAAACCAGTTGTCAGAAGCGAGGAGGCATGTCATTGAGACATGAAGGTCCCAAGGTACCAGTTGGTTTCTAAGTCTAATTCCTGGATGATGTGTTGAAGTCGACAAGAAAAGACTCCTCGAAGGAGGGACTTGATGTGTCCCCCATCAACGACACAAAACTGACACATGAAAGTGATGTAAGATGGTGAATCAATTGAGTGTGAACTGACACGAGAAATGGAAACTGGCAATACTGCAGATGGCTGGTTTGAAGTGAAACTTCCTTTGAACATGATGAGGCATGACAACTAACTTGGAAGCATTGACTTGACAAGTACCAAGAATGTAATGTGACAGTAATAAGAGCACTCTTCGACTGGACGAAAAGGTATGGTGCCACATGGAATTGGTATGACTTGGAGACAAGCGGATTACCCAACTGTAAGACGAGACAGAAACAGGTGCCATATTCAAGGGAGACAAAATCTTCCATAAAGGATTCTCAAAAACTTGACCCACTTCCTTCAATTTTTCCCCCACCCAGATAGATGAGTACCTCTTTTTTATTTAGCGATCTTGAGGAGGGTAACACATGCTCGATATAACTCATGTTTGGTGAGTTCCTCTTCCTTTTTTTAACAAACTAGAAGAATTAAGGGTTTGTTCCCATATGGGCCCTTCAAAGTGTAGTTTAGTGAGTCCAGAGAAGGAAAATTTGGTGGTTTTTCATGTTTAAAGAGTCTGAAAAGAACTTAAAGGCGACTCTAGGGTTGTCCTTTTTCATAATTTTAGTCTCGTGAGGCCGAAAAAGAGATAAAATGCCACTCAAAAGACGCCCTTTCAATCCTTTTAACGATTGTGAAAGGAAGCAAGATCACTCGACAATCTTTTCATGTTTAGAGAGTCTGAAAAGATCTTAAAGGAGACTCCAGGGGGTTCTTTTTTCGTATAACCTTTATGAGTCCTAAAAAGTGATAAAAGTATACTCAGTTACATTATCATGTATTTGTGAGTGCGATAAAGAACAAAGACTAAGGTCATAATTGGTTTCATTTTTACACAAGCTTGAAACAAAATCAAACTATGCTTGTAATTTCTCAACGTAATTTCCAAAGGTTTTGAGGAATACCCATGGTGTTTGGTAGTCTTCCCCCAGCTTGCAAAGCTAGCAGCTTAACTCTAGAATGATAATCAAAGGCTGGAGACATGCCCCCCTAAGCTTCATTTCATTCATCAACTTTGAGGTTGTCACCAATTTCTGTACTAGATGGAGAAAAAGGATAAGGGTGGATGAAATGAAGGTTCAAAAACGAGACCTAACGAATGACCCGACTCGACATCTATGAGATCTAGCTAAAGACTTGACTTGATATCTACAAAATCTAGTGAAAAGGCTCGACTTGATAGGAGAGGTGACTGTTTCATTTTTTAACGATCTTGACACATGAAAAGAACTATTGGCAAGACCTTTATTTCATTTTTTAACGAGCTTTCCACGGAGAAGTAAAACTATGCTCAAGACCTCCATTTCATTTTTTAACAAGCTTGCCACAGAGAAGCAAAAACTATGCTTGTAACCTCTCCTTTATCATGGCTTCCAAGAGGATAATTCTCTAGAAGGAATAAATGTCAAAGGATAAACATCATTCATGGCTTCCAAGAGATCTTCGCTAGATGGAAGAAAAGCACTCTGGAAGGAATACATGTCAACGGCCTCTATAAGGTTAGGGAGATCTGGCTCTAATAGCCCTATCGAAGAGATGGCCATCTCAACTACCGGATATAAGTGAGGAGAAGGGAGATATTCCCTCTCACGCAAGGATGAACACATGGGGCGGGTCATTACATAATTGACCTATTGTGGGGCAGACATCGCTGACATGTATAGACCATTCAGGGAATGAGAATGGTTGGCCATCAGATGAGGGTCAATGAATGAAAGTTGGTCGATCGTTACTATGTTTATGTTGTGAGGGAAACATATCACTCGAAAGAGAGTGGACACAAAATATCTCATAACATAGACATAGTCTCACTCGAGGAGCAGGTTAAAGTCCAAGGGGTCGTGAACTACCATCACATCGACGTAGACCATTTTTCCTCCCAAAGTAACCAGAAACTAAGGAAGGACCCTAAAGGTTGACTAACTCTTCTGTCAAAGGTCAACAGATTCTGAGTCACTGGCGCAAGCTGCGGGGAACCAAAAGCTTTCCAAGAATTTGTAGATAAGATGCTAACAGAAGCCCCTTTGTCTATTATAGTGTTAGGAATATTCCTATCACAAAGTTGCACAGTGATTTGGAAAGGAACGTAAGAGGGAAGATGAGATTCTGTCAAATGATTCCAATTAATATAAATCATTTGATTGCTTGAAGGGGGTGCCATCGGGATGGGCGAAGTGCCCCCTTGTCCAGGTGAATTGGTATTAACGAGGTAGACATGAGAGACATACTCACTCTTTGAATGAGGTGTGGGATCGACCGATGACAGAACCGGATTGACCACTTTGGTTTCACTCTTCAAGGGAGGAGTGGGATCGACCGACGATGGAACTGGATCAACCACTTTGGTTGCACTCTTCAAGGGAGGAGTGGGATCGACCGACGATGGAACCAGATCAACCACTTTGGTTACACTCTTTAAGGGAGGAGTGGGATCAACCGATGATGGAACCGGATCGACCACTTTGGCACTCTTCAAGGGAGGAGTGGGGTTGATCGATGACGGAACTGGATTAATCACTTGGGTTTCACTGTTCATATGAAGAGTGGCGATGATCGATGACGGAACTAGATCAGCTACTTGGGTTTTGGGTTCAAACGACGATGAAACAATATTGACCACCTGATCAACCGAACTGACCAGGGATGGAACCGGTTTGACCAGTTCATCAACTAATGGCGGTTTGGAAGAAATATTACGATAACCAGTTGGAAGTTGAACGTTTTCCAAAAGATAAGAAGCCTCATCCATATGAGGGAAAAGGTGAGAATAATGATCACCTTCTCATAAAAAGCAAGGAAATTTGACAATTCTCTTCTTCTTACCAACCTTAATGTCACTAGATGATAGGGTGTCACCAGTATGTCCCGCAAGGGCTGATGATGTGGAAGACCACATTTCTAAGACCTTGGGGAGACTAGGGAAATCCCTCATAAACTGGTTATGCGTACAAAGCCTACAAGGGAATTTGGGTTTAGGATTCTTCGTTTTAGACTTGTCGAAATTATCAACACTCCCAGTACGATTAAACATAGTTGGTTGCTTGGATCCAACATGATATGATGTGGTTGGAGGCTTGGTCCCTTTCTGGTTCTTCTTCTTCTTATCTTTTCATTTCTTCATCTACTGATCAACCTAGCCACTCACTTTAGAGATTTCACTAGGCAAAGAAGGAGAACAGGAAGGAGACCTGACGGGTGAAGAAGTAGAAAGGTCAACATGAGGTTGATGTTTGGGTGGTGTGATTACATTTGAATCATTATGTGCATCTGAAGCACTGGGAAGATTCGATATCACTGGAGTGGGGAACAACCAAACCGGTAATATGATCGTGAGTCTTGGAAGACTCGGTGTGGCAACGCACGGAGGACCAACGTTTCCAAAAGAAGGAAAGGTGAAAGGTTCCCCGAGAAAGGGGGTTCCTCCATTGGTGCTCCCAAGAGTTGATGCCATTGACACTAACTCGACCTAAGGTCCACTAAGGAAAAAAAACAACACATGCTACAAATATAAGAAGCAAACAATCAAACAAACCTTCCCAAAATGAAACCACTAGTTGGTGATGAAATCCAACATCGTGAGATCCATATAGGAAGGGGTTGGGATAGAGAAAGTGGATCAGTTACGTTGGTGACATTCTTAACAGACTTACACTTTGGTGCAAGTTCCCACATGGTTTTACACATGGGTGTACCTTCCAAGGAGCCTGCGTGAGTTTGACCAACATCTAACCCAGGTACAACAAAGACTCCCCTTCACCATCACCTTGTGTATCAACCCTACAGATATAGGCCACTAAGGTTACCAACTCGCAGTCAGCCTCCGGGTGGGTACAGTCGACAGTCAGGAAGGAAGGTATGGGCAGGATATCAAACTTCGAATCTCTTCAAGAGAAATGAAGACAAGTGGACCGGTAGGACTCCAGAGGACCCCGAACGGATTCAGAGTTCACGAAGCACCGAGACCAAATGAAACCAGTCGTTTCTCAGGAAGAACCCCCAATATATGATATTTCCACTACGTGGGTTAAGCTTCAGAGGGAAAATCTACACTGCTCTCTCGCACGTGACCTCGTGTTTAACCCCTGTGTGAGAGGGGGATCATGGCTATGCTTATACGAACAATTGGATTTATCACTCCCTAGCACAAGATTCTAATTTTCTATGATGGCTTTGGAATGTTATCCTCACAACCTATTCCAAATCCCTACACTTTCTAATGTAGGCTCGCTACCAGAAAATATAAGAGTATCTAATCAATTTTATAAGCGATTTATTTTAGGGTTGTTGTTTACTCAAGGGTGAGAAAGTGAAACTTATGATGTTGCAGACTTGACTCCAAAAGAATGCAGAAAAATGAGATGCAAATATTTTTCTTCAATGAATCCTACATACAGGATGGAAAAGGGGTTCAACTTTCTTCAACAAAAACACTCAATTCCCAAATTCAATCTTCTAAATTCAATCTAGTTATCTACACTACCCAAAATAAAGAATGCAATCATCTTCTTTGTTTGATTCTAATATCTAACGAAAGCAAAATAAAATCATTTAACGCTCCATTACTTTCAATCAAAATGAAAGAGTCGAATGCAGATATAAAAGGCACGAATCAGAAAGGATTTCAAACAAAGCATGCACTCATGGGATAATGAGAATTGAAAGAATATAACTCACTCAATCAAGGACTCAACAATCGACAAGCATTCAAGGAGTACAAGAAATTTCAGAGAAGAATCCAAAAACTGATAAGGAGAAAGAGAAATCACTCCACTGTCTTAACAAAACGAGTGGCAGGACAGAGCAATCCAAGATAGGTTGTGGTAATCATGAAGTCTCAAATCATTCCAAAATGAAAGATTCGAAAAGTAACTTAAGACCAACAAACCTTTGCAGATCTTTTCAATCAGTCAGATAACCCGAAACTTCGCAAGATTCAAACCAAACCAAGAAAAACAAGGCGAATCAATCTCGCAATTTGGAAAAGGTTGAAAGCTCAAAAAAGGAAAAAAAATAAGTTATAAGTACCAAATATTTAACCCAAACAAAGCCACAATCCAAAGTACAGACTCTCGACATGAATCTCTGCAAGATAGACTAGGAAAAACTGAGCAAAAAAGGGCAGAAATCACCAAAAAAGGAGGTCAGCGCTCATGTTTTCAAGGGTATAGAGAGTTATAGCACTTTGATATACACTGCAGTGGAGCGTTGATTACAAATCAACGCTTTGATATACACTCCAGAGGAGCTCTACCCTTCCCAGAAACTCAGAATAGAGGCTTAAAACTTAGAAAAAATCACCCAGAATTCTCAACATTTTGTGAAATTGTCAGTGAAGAGGGGAGAAAGGAAATAGATCAGGAACAAACAATGAAAATGATATAAAAGTGGTAAAAATACAGAGACAATCCAAGGAAATTCAAGTCAATTTCCTTTCCCAATGAATTCGCCAATTTCTGTTGTAGGAAAAATCCCCCTGCGGACAAGTCGATCTTCCCTCAAATTCTTCACCCCTAATACCGAGACAAAAAGATGCAAATGGACACTAACATCCCTTTAAATATAGTTAAAATAACTAAAAGAAAGAGAGGGAGAAGGTATGATGTACCTTGTTTCGAAGCTTGTCCTCGCTTTATCCAATCTGAACTTGATCTCCAAGCTCCTTAGCACGACACAATACCTGCAATGCAATGGACAGCGAAGAAAAACAAAGACTTCCTACTCTACCAAGATTAGTTTAAACCAAATTCATCCACAATAGACAAGTATATGTAAAGATACATAAACTAGAAGGAAATAGTCCAAGCATATATTAATGAGAACATTTAAAAGACACTTACAATCTGTAGATGCAGTTGCAGCAGCCTTGCCAAGTCCTCCTCGTCCAACCCTTGCATGATGCTCCCAAGATCATAGGTTTGATATCCAAAAGATTTCTCCAAAGATCATAAGTTTTATACCTCAAATATGCCTTCCTTCTCCATGGAAATCCGTCATTATATAGGATTTGGAGGCTTAACCACCATGGAGAGGATCACTCATCAGATCCACTAAAATCGGATCTCAAAGATATTTAAGGAGAAAATATCTCTTCAAGGATTTTAGGGAGGAAATATCTCTCAAGGATTTTAAGGAGGAAATATTTCAACCATGCATGAGATCCTCAACCTCCCCTTAAAAATAGGAAACTAAATGTAAGGTGGATTCTCACACTAAATTAATTTCTTTTTCATGAATATTAATAATTAATTCATGTGTATTTTGACCTTCATATAATATATTTCTTCTCCACATTGACCAGGGATTGTGAAATATGTTATTTCATGGTGTCAAGGTGTATGTGACACTTAGCAAGGTGCATATGACACTTTTACGACACGTTGGGGTTATCATATTATATCTTGTCACTGTAGAAAGAAGGTAACCCGCTCAGAAACCTTTGGATTTTGACCTTCTCATCCTTTATGAAGTCAACATACTTCATAAAATCAAAGAATCTCTTCTCATATTCATCCATTGCCATACTTCCCAACTTGAGTTCAAAGAACTCTTTCGTCTTCCTTTCATTGTAATGCTCGGATAAATATTTTTCTTGGAATATCCTTTGAATTGTCTCCATGAGACCTTCTTCTCATAAAGGTGTTTGTCTTTCTTAAGATGATCTCACCATATGGCTACCTTTCCTTGCAAGTGGTAGGTTGAAATTCTAGCTTCTACCCTTGGGGGGTAATCATGCAACTGGATATATTTCTTCATTTCCAATAGTCAGGCCTCAGCCTCTTCTCCTTTCCCATGTTCACCATTGAAAGTTGGTGGCTTGATTTTCCTGAGTTCACCTTGCAAGATGTATGTCTCGGGTATTCTTCTCTGCCTCCTAACAAGGGACACATGTGGGCTAGTCCCTGGCCCTGAACTTGCATGAGTTATTCTAGTGGATTGTTTTGTATAATGATGGTGCCTACCCATGCTTCTCGATTGTCTATCATTCTCATTATCGTCCCTTCTACTTTGGGATCTGGATGATGTCACATGTCTAGCACTAGCTTCTTGCTTGGTTCCACGGTCTTCATTAACTTGCTCATGCAACATATTCAAACTCTGAAGTATCTCTTCTTGAGCCTTCATAATCTTTTCATTGTCTGCTCTATAGCTATGAACTTCTCTATGTAGGCTTCTCATAGTCACAGGCGCTTGCCTACCTCTTCTTTCATTACACTACGTCTCAGCATTTCCCATGTTGACATGCAAACCTCTAACATCTTCCTCATGGTTGTAAGATCCCTAGGAATATTCCATAACTCTATTCCCCATATAAGAACCAAAGTTGTTTTCTTGTACCTCTAATTCTACAAGAAATGTGCATGTGATAATTATTCTAAGTACATACATATTATAAAACATTTCATTAATTAGACTATAGGTTATTCTTCATCTCAATTTATGAATAACACAATGCACTAAGTCAAAATATAAATCCTTAAATTCATTCCATTATAAAACATCTCTCCAACAGTTGTACTCATGCCTCAATCTGAAATATGAGAAAAAAATTACAACCGTTTCAAGTTGCAATTTCCACTCATTGTTTTTTTTACTGTTGTAGAATTTACTTTATTAATTTTTGATAATAAAAAAATTAGTACCCAATTAAAAATTCTAGGTGGATATATGTATCCTCCTCGAGACCTTTCCAACGACTATTTTTTTTCTCAAATCTGAGCTCTGAATTGAAAATTATGGTTCAGGGAAGTTTAGCTTGTTTTTCTATTTTATCCATGTATGTTATAGGTTTCTTCTTTCTCTTATTGCACATTTCTAGGTACCCATATCTCAAATTTGGCTCCATGGTTGTCTTCTATGGTCCATGAGCTTTTCGTAGACTGCTCTTTTTCCCCAAACTGACTTCGGAGCAATAAATTATGCTCTCTAGAAGCAAACTGGTACTGAAAATATACCTTGTATTGTTCCAGCTATAACTTTCTCATGCGAGCTCTGTATTGTATCTGGAATAGCTCGTTGGAAATCTCTCTCTAAGATATTTTATTTAAGCTACAAAAAAATTATGTTGTACCTTTGGTACATACATTTTTGAAAATTTGAACTCCTAGAAACATTGTTTGGGGCTTCAAAATGCCCCTACAAGTTGAACACCTTCAAAATCCGAAAAAAAAAAAATCGTAGAAAATTTATTGTTTTTACTTTTATAAAATTCTTTAAATCTACATCGTCGATCTCAAAATCGAGTGAAATATGAGTCGTTGATCCATTAATCATTTCCCAAGTTCGTGGATCAATCCCCACCGTCAATCGCCAACTCGAAGCAATTTGGACCGTTGATCTAAACTCCATTAGCAATCGACATTTTCACTTGGATGCACGCAACACTGCCAAAACCATCGACCTGACCATCGAACATTATCCCTTTCCTTTGACAACCGACTTGCAAGACATCGTTAAACCGGTTAACCTAGCCATCGACCATCGTTCATTCGCAATTCCTCTGGGACAAATGAAATGATTTACCAATTCGACTGATCCGATCATCAACCATCGGCCATTTCTAGGCTGATGTGGAAACCAAGTTGATGTGACAGGACATGTGGGTGCTCACATGGAAACCTGAATGACATGGCATGACATGTGTATGTTGACGTGGCATGACACGTCATCCTCCTCTTTTCTTCATCGGTGATCGGAAACTTCTCTTGGCATAGGAAATCACCTCACCAATTCTGCCAACCCAACCATCGGCCATCGGCCATTGACAATTTTCATTGGTGAACGAAACACTTCTCCAAACTTGTTGATTTGACCATCGATCTGCTCCACTTTCCAACTGTCAAAAACGAATCTAGACTACCAATTTGATCCATTTTCCAAACTGTCGAAAATGAATCTCGGTCGTCAATTTGCAAGACCTTGCCAAACTTCGAAAAACCTTATAATTTTTAAATCTATTTACAATGAATCTAGACTATTGATCCATCAAACTTCACCCAATTCAACAACGGCCATTAAAACATGAATTCAACCTTTCAAGCCGAATTTAGCTCTGCAACTCTGTAGATTGATGCCATTGATCACCACTGAGAGGGTTATGAAGCAATTTCAAACTGAATGGTTTAATAATTTGGGGATCTCACTCTCTTTTTCATGATTTTCCCCCAAATCCATCATAAAACAAATTTATAACAACGAATTTTACCAAATTCACGTTGATTCATGGCCATGTGGGTCCAGTGTTGAACCGAAAGCTCTGATACCAATATGTAATGTTCCCCAGCCCAATTGAGGTCCATTAAGTGCAAAAATATTCATATTTTTTTTTTAAATGCTAACCAATTTCCTATAGCTTACTAGCTACAAATTACACTCAAATTTAACTATGGTCTAAAATCATTAATTAGATGCATCTATAGCATGCTAAAATCGACATGAATGCAGCTTAATAACTCAACACGAAAACATATAAATACTTATTAAGCACATAGTGAATAAATAGTCATTAAACTCATAAGTATAACACATAAAATAGATAAACCACTTATCTTTTAAATTAGTTGTGCAACCAACTGCTTCGGAAAGATGTTCCACCCAACCATAGACTTTTTGTTCCAGATCTCAATAGCAAGTCACCCACGATCTGGGGCTAGCAATCCACAAAAGAGCGTGGTCTCTAACAATACACTCATAGCTCAGAAAGTCCCACAACCCATTGGTATCCTCCTACAATTATATCATTTTTCCACCAGCTCTCTTCCTCTAAACCTGTCCATCCCAAGGAATGTACCCCTTCACTGCTCTCAATCCATCATGCATAACATTTTTTTTAGGGTCTCTCTAGCACAGGTAACCAAGAATATCACTACTGAGAAACTCAAGGGAGCTCTGTAACACACCCACTACGGAATTTAAAAAATTTCGGCATTTTCTTCTTTTCTCCGAGGAATAGAATTTCCCTGAGTCCCTACGGGACCTGATACAGATCCTGTCATCCCTTATCTACACTCATCTGATCAACGGTTATGGCCACAGGCCTTACCAGAGGGTACTCATCGACTTTCGCGATACGGGAAACCACGATACAGGTATTCCCTTGTTCATTTCAGGATTTCATCCATCAGAATTTCGCGGCTAGTGAATTACCCTTGAGAGTCCCAGGCACCGGAAAGCCGAAACACCAAAACCATGTGTGCAAATCCATTCCAAGACTTCGCCTATCGAGATTTCGTAAGTCGAGAGTTCAGGGGATGCTATGACAGAAGGTCTCACATCGGGGTCTTCCGGGAGCCGAACTCCAAATTACTAACTCTAAACATACTTCCCTGTTTTGGGATTTCCGCCATCGAAAATTCGGGATATGCGATGACAGGAGGTCTCGCACTTAGGTTTCCCGGGAGCCGAAACTTCGAAACCTTAACATACGTATAGTTGTATATATGTGTCGCTTAGTCCATTCTGGAAGTTCGCTAACCAGGTTTTCGGGACTGGTGAGCATAAGCAAACTTACCGTCAAGTATCCCGGGTGCTGAAACACTGATGCACCAAATACCATATGGGTTAACCCATTTCGGGACTTCGCAAGTCGGGAGTTCGGGAGATACAAGTACAAAGGAATACGGCCTTGAGCATTTCGATTTCTGAAGTGTCGAAGTCTCGTAACCTATCCGCGTATGGTTCTTGTGGGACTTCACCCATCGAGATTTCAGGAATGACATGTACAAGAAGACTGACCCTTGGGTTTCCTGGTTGCCAAAACATTGAAACACCAAGGCTTACCCACGCTAGACCCTTTTTTGGATCTCATACTTCAGGATTTCGCGATGGGTAATGACAAGAAGTCTCACTCCTAGGTTTTCCTGGGAGTCGGAACACCGAAAACTTATAGCTACTCCGTCCTATTATCATTTCGAGATTTCACAAATCAGAGATTCGGGACTTGCAAGTATAAAGGGACTCGCACTTAGGTATCCTGGGTACCGAAATGCCGAACTATCCTATCTCACCCACTCCTTAAACTATTTCGGGGTTTTGGTTATCCGGATTTCACGACTGGCAATGATCAGGGTTCTTCCCCTTTGTCTTTCCGAGTACTGAAATGCCGAAATGATTACCGACAACCACGTGTCCTATAAATGGACAGTCCAGATACCCCCACGAACCCTGGGGATCTACGGTCCCGATTCCTTCGCTACTTACGAAGATAAAAGGGGAGGGGTTGATGCATTAACGCCCTCATTTCTTCCTCCAATCTAACGGTCACGACTGACCTCAGGTCTTCCGACAGGATATCGTCCATCAATCGATACTTATCCACACACTGCCATTTTAGGATTTTGCGGGTCGGGGTTTCGGGACTCGCGAGTGCAAGAAAACTCGCACCTAGATACTCCGGGTGTCGAAACTCCGAAAACTCTTAATTTACCCCACGCTAATAATTCAGGATTTCGCAAGTCGGGGTTTCGGGACTTGCGAGTGCAAGGGACCTCGTCCTTGGGTATTCCGGGTACCGAAATGCCGAAATGTTGAGGTTTACAAGGACAGCTCTCCCTCGTGCAAGGTTTTGAGACTTAAACTATAACATCCTTCTTCGGGTCCTCGGGCAATTTACACTAGGTTTTGAAGACCAGACTGGAAGGTCTTCTCGAAGGTAAGGGAGTGGTCTCGAAAGGGTGTCTTCGTGGGGAAATCTATCCAAGGCATCGGATAGGACAACACGGGAACAAATCTCTCAAGAGCAGACTTGAAAATCTGTATTAGTTCATCATATATAAACATAAGCTATATGTAGTCTTTCCAATAAAAACATGCAGTCATCATTTCTGATCAAAACACCATGTAGACAGTCTTATACTGAAACCGTTCATAATTGCACAGACTATGAGCATACATGTCAGCATATAAATTTCAAGATACAAGATATAACATTTATCAGAAAAACGCTAGGCGATGCAACTGCTGAGAGGGGTGCTCGTTTCCACCCAACCGTAGGCTCAGCCACTCCGAATGGATTTACCACTAGCCACCCCCGAGTTGAGACCATGATGTTGCGAGACTAAGTCTCTGTTCGCTAGTGACCGAGAACGAAGGTTACTCTCTTTCTTCTCTGTTATCACTCACTCTGTAGTTTTTCCAGAGTTCTTCCAATCTCTCTTCCTCTTTCCCTCGCGTTTGCCCCCTTGATCGCACACTCTTCCTACCTTTTCTCTTTTTGGCGAGGTTGTGTGTGGCACAATCTTCCTCGTGGTGGTCAGGTCTGAGGATTCTATGGATGGGTGGTTCACCCCCATCCCTCATTACTCATGAGGAGCCATTTACCTACCAACCTGGCGAGTGATTTAATTTGGGGGCCAGCAAGCCGCTCTTGGTTCTCCGGGCCAATGAAGTCCAAATACAGTATTGGTTTCGGTGGAAGTTAACGCCACCATTCCAAGTGCCTTCCACCACCTTTCTTCAGCCATCGTGGTCTCTTTTTCAGCACACCCCCCTCTCAGCAGTCCTGCAATATATATATTCATAATATTATTTACATTCATCGACCTTTTTCACAAGGTCCATTCACATCACACATTCACATTTTTGAGTTTGCCACAATACTTGGCCAGTATAGTTATTTTTACAGACTGGGAGAAACATGGTGTTACAATTCCCTCCCCCTTAAAGGAACATCGTCCTCGATGTTCTATCTATCAACTTGACATGCATGTAGAGATGTAAACAAAATCGGATATGCCCATTTCATGGCATCCTCCATTTCCCATGTAACCTCATCTGGGCCAAAATGTTTCCACTGCACCTTGACCTGTGTAATGGTTCAGTTCTGGAGCGGGGTTTCCTTTCTGTCTAGTATGCATTGAGGTTCTGGTAGAAATTATCCCTCTGGTTCCACCTGGATCACAGACCAATCAATTATATGGTTAGCATCATGTACATATTTCTTCAATAATGAAACATGGAAAACATTATGTGTTTTTACTATGGGAGGAAGTGCTAGCCTATAGGCTACAGGTCCCACCCTATCTAGAACCTCAAAGGGTCCACAATACCGAGGTGCTAACTTGGCACAAGCTCCCATTTTCAGGGAACTTTTCCTGGGCCTAAATCTGAGATATACATGATCTCTCGCTTTGAACTCTCTTGGAGTTCTCTTTTGGTCGACATAACTTTTCTGTCAGTTCTGAGCGACCTTCGGGTTTTGTTTTATCTGAGTCACTTGTTGTTCCATTTCTTTCAACATGTCGAGTCCAAAAGAAATCTTGTTTATTGGATTACTCCATCTATCTAGAGTGTTACACGGCCTACCATTAGAGGACTTCGAAAGGACTCATCTTTAAGGATACTTGGTAGTTGTTGTTGTAGGCGAATTCTACCAGTGGCAGGTAATCTTCCCACTTCCTGGGTTGATGCATTACATGCATTCTTAACATATCTTCTAGTATTTGGTTCACTCTTTATGTTTTTCCGTCAGTTTGAGGGTGATAGGCGGTGCTAAACAGCAACTTGGTCTCTAAACCCGCCATCAGTGATTTCCAAAAGTTGGAAGTGAACTTTGTGTCTCTGTCAGACACGATCTCTTTTGGCATGCCATGCAGTCTGAATATCTCATTCATGAATACCTGGGCGATATTTATTGCCTTGCAAGTCGATTTGACGGGGATGAAATGAGCAGACTTACTCAATTTATCCACTACTACCATGATGGCGTCATTCTGTTTGGTCGAGGTTGGTAATCCGGTGATGAAGTCCATGGAGATGGTTTCCCATTTCCATTCTGGGATTGGTAGAGGTTGTAATAATCCCGCTGGGTGTCGGTGTTCTGCTTTTACTTGTTGGCATTCTATGCATTTGGCTAGGTACTCGACTATGTCTTTCTTCAATCCAGGCCAATAGAATTGTCTCCTAGTGGCCGTGATCATTGTTTGGTATCCTGGATGACCAGAATAGGGTCTTTTATGTAGTTCATCCAGTATGAACCTCTTCAAGTCGTCACAATTTGGAATGTACAATCTACTTCGGTAAGTGAGCAGACCTTCTTCCATCATCTGAAAGTCTCCATACTTTATCCATGTGGGTTCTTGCTGCAGGTACGAGGTCACGGTCTGGAAGAATGGATCTGTTCCTTGAGCATTTCTAACTCTTTCTTTGACATCCGTCTCGCAGGTACTCAATGCGGCCAGGTGAATTGTTTTCATACTTCATCTAAGGGCATCCACCACCCTATTTTCTTTTCCTTTAATGTGTTTGATTTCGAAATCGAACTCGCTAAGGAGGGCCATCCACCTAGCTTGTCTGGCATTGAGCTTTGGTTGGTCAAACAGATATCGCAATCCGCAGTGGTCTGTCATAAGTACAAAATTTATTCCCAGGAGGTAATGCCTCCACATTTTCAAGGTGTGCACTATGGTAGCTAGCTCTAGATCATGGCTCGCATAGTTGACTTTGTGCTCATTCAATTTTCGAGATTCATAGCAGACCACACTTCCTCCCTGCATAAGGACTCCTCCGAGCCCTTCCTTACAGGCATCTGTGCACATGAGGAAGTCAGCTTTGGGATTGGTGATCTTCAGCACGGGTGCATGGGTCAGTAGACGTTTCAGGGTTTGAAATCTTTCTTCACAATTATGTGTCCACAGGAGTTTTGTCCCCTTCTTCTGGAGGAAAGTGCTTGGACAACCAATCTTGGAGAATCCTTTTATAAATCTCCTATAGTATCCTGCTAATCCCATAAAGGATCTGATATCCGAGACGTCCTTTAGGTAGGCCATTCCATGATAGACCTGATTTTATCAGGGTCTACTTCTACTCCTTCTTCGGATAGAACATGGCCTAAGTAATGTATTTGCTTCTGGAAGAATTCACATTTGCTAAATTTGGCATAGAGTTGTTGTTCTCTTAGTACTTGCAACACAAGCCTAAGATGCTCTTCATGCTCTTCTCTATTCTTGGAGTAAATTAATATATCATCAATAAAAACCAGCACACATTTGTCTAGGAATTTGTTGAATACATTGTTCATCAAGCACATAAAAGTGGCAGGGGCATTGGTTAACCCAAATGGCACTACCACGAACTCATAGTGACCATACCGTGTTCGGAAGGCAATTTTATGGATGTCTTCACCCTTAATTTAGACTTAATGGTATCCCGACCTCAAGTCAATCTTTGAGAAAATAGACGCACCCCCCAATTGATCGAACAGGTCATTGATCCTGGGCAAGGGGTACTTGTTCTTTATGGTTACCTTATTGAGTTGCCTATAATCTATACACAATCTAAGGGTACCGTCCCTCTTTTTCACAAATAGGACTGGTACTCCCCATGGAGACACGCTGGGTCAAATATAGCCCTTATCCATCATTTCTTTTAATTGCAACTTGAGTTTAACTAAATCGGGTGTGTTAATCTGGTAGGGTGTCCTAGACACCGACACCACTCCTGGTGCAAGTTCTATCGAGAAGTCTATGTCCCTTCTCGGAGGTAGACCTGATACCTCTTCCGGAAACACATCTTTGTACTCTCTCAGGATAGGGTGATCATCAGGGCTTGGTTTGTCACCTTCGATTGTTTTCAACACCTGTATTGCATATAGGGGACATCCCATTCGGAAATACTTTCTCATTTGCAGAGCTGATATTTTTCATACTGAGACAGGTTTTCGGATCCCTTGAAGGGTTATATTTTTCCCTTCTTTACTTACACATTCTAAGGTTTTATGGTAACAATTCAATCTGGCTTTATGGGTGGCTAGCCAGTCCATACCAATCAACGGGTCATATGATCCCAGGGGTAATAAGTTAAGGGTTGCTTGGGTGGGGAATTTACCCAACATCAATTGGCAGGCTGGTATAACCTCTGCTACCCCTCTTTTGGTGCCAGTGGCTAACTGTACCAACCATGGCTTGGTATGTTTTTGTGGCTGTAGTTTACACCTATCAACAGCCTTAGGGGCTATATAACTCAAATTTGAACTAGGGTCAATCAAAACAGACACTAGATGGTTGGAAATCATACCTTCTATTTCCACCACTGAAGCTTGGTGGTCAGCCTGGTTATTATCCAAGGCTGCATAAATTTGCAGCACACTCATGGCCACATCATTGACAGTGGTAGCTTCCTGGATGTTATAAATCCTCCAACTATTTTGTTGTCAATGTGGACAGTCTCTCAATAGATGTTCTTCCTCGCAACCCCAATATTTCAAAGGTTCTCTCTTTGGGTTATCAGTCTTCATTCATATGGGTCCAGAAGTTTTATTTTCGCTCAAGGAGGGAAAATTATGTCGGTTTACACTCCGGGCTGGGAATCTCATTCTTGGATTCTTCTTATAGTTCTTAAATCCTGGGAATTTAATCCCCTTTTTCTGAAATTTTGAACTATGCTTCTGTTTCCATCCTTCGCTAGGTTCTGCTCGATGCCCAAATTGTTCATGACAATAGGTTGCCTTTCGAATAGTGCCTTCTAGACTCTTTGGCTCATCAAATTCAATTCTATTCTAATAGTCCTTAGGCAGTCCACTGATGAAGCGTTGCACCTTTGTATTTTTCGCTTTTATATAAGGTACATACCTCAACAAATCGAGGAATTTGTTGACATATTCTTCTATAGTGAGTTGTCCCAATTTGAGTTCATAAAACTCTTTGGTCTTCTCATCGAAATATTTTTCCGACAAATACTTCTTCCGGAAGTATTTCTCAAATTTCTTCCAGGACAGGTCCTCTTCGCGAACCCCTTTCACATTCTTAAGATATTCCCACCAAATGGAAGCCTTTCCGTTCAAGTTGAAGGTGGCCACTCAGGCCTTCAAATTTTCTGAAAAGTCATGGACTCTGAAATATTTCTTTAGTCCAAGCAGCCAGGCCTCTGCTTCCTCTCCCTTCTTTATTTCACCGTCGAAGGAGGGTGGTTTGGCTTTTCTGAATTCTTCAAATTTACGACCTTTGTAAGGATTTTGCTTCTTCCATTTCCTTCGGGAATAGGAACTGGTTCTGCTGCTAGAAGAGCCCTCTGAATCACCCGCTTCCTTCTCAGAGGAATCGTCCGCCGCTTGTCCTTTACCTCTGGGGTGGACCTTTTTCGAGGTGATCCTCTCAATGTGGCCACTGATATGACCATGTTTACATACCTCAGGTTCATGTTGCATTTGTCTTTGTAGGTCAGATAAGCTATGCAGTAAAACTGCATTAATTTCAGTTTGTTTTTCTTGTTCTTTCATCATTCTCTCATTGTCAGCCTTGCAGCTTTGTAATTCGACCATGAGGCTCCTCACAGTCTCGGCTAGATCTGGAGGGGTCCCTACTGCCCTCCTTTCATCAGACTCTTCGTCTGTATTGTGGGAGCCTTCCCCCACTTCATGGTGAGTCACCATTTTATACGTCTGTAATTTCCCATGGCTGATCGTCCACTTAGGTGAAAAAGAAAAACGACGATTGTTAGTCAATATTTATGTTTATTTATAACCAATACATAATTCATATTTTTCTCATGCACACACACAATAGGGGTTTTCATTCTTAACTTCGACCTTTTTAATTGAGAAGGTTAAGATAGGGGGTTACTCCTTTTAGGAGTGTTTTGAACGAAGCTCTTGCGCAACTCATTCATGAGCCCAAGCAGGCCAAGTGTTGTAACCATGCTCTGATACCAATTTGTAACACACCTGTTGTGGGGAAATAATACCCTACGGACTAACAAGCTAGGGCTGAACTTGTACGCAGATCATGACCTTCAAGAAACACTTTTAACCTATCACCCCAATGCTCAAATCCCTTTTTCACACACAAGCATGGAAGAGATCCACTAACCTTTGTATATCGATGTTTGATGTAGATCCTCCGTTTCACTTTGTCCGCTTGCTCTCGCTACTCCTTCCAAAGAAAATCTTGCAATCAAGACAAAACACAACGCATGCATGCTATTCTTCTACCTAAGGGTTAGAGATAAAGAATAAATCAAATAAAATATGTATCACACTTGCATTGGGACGGGAAAAGTATATTTTTATTAATCTCAAGATAAATCAACTTACAATGAGTATAGAGACCGGCCACCATTCCTCGATCCTGATCCTGGGCTCCTCCTCTTCTTTGTCCTCCAACTGCTTTGCTTGAATTCTGTTTAGGCTTTAAGAAAATGCTAAAGGGTTGGGACAAATGGATTCGGAAATTGGGCAGAGTTTCTTTGCTATCTTTTTCCTCCTTTCAAATAGTACCCCTACCCCTTCTTTTATAGGCTAGAAGGAGCTAGGGTTTTGGACGAACTCTCGGCCATGCATGGCTGGGAGTTCCAATTAACTGACCCAAAGATTTTTGTCCCGTCGGCAACTTTCCTGTTTTTGTGCTTTGTTAGGTAAACGCGGGCTGTAGTGGGCCAGCCAGCGTTTTAACGCGTGCAGTAGAAGGCCTGCCAGCGTTCCAACGCGCCCAGTAATGGGTTAGGGCGCGGGCTACTTAATTTAAGAGGTTTTTCAAGAGTTTGCTCAGCATGGCTTTGGCAAGGAAAGGGTATGAGTTGGCCTGATGCCAGGTAAGCATGTATAGTGCAATTTAGGGTTATAACAGATGCCCCCTAATGTGTGAGGTCAGAAGAGCATCTGATGGCCGAAATACATTACCAATTCTTTACCAATATGTACTGATATGCTGAATGAGTGAGCCCAGGAATCAGGAATCAGGAGGTACCATCTGCAAAAAATATCAAATGTCTCACCGAGGCGGGCATACCCATGCTCGGGATAAAATAGAACCATGGCTACCAATCAAATACACTGTAGATCCATGTAAAATAACTATAGAGAGTAGCCGTGAACAATACACAGCGGAGCTACATCTCGAAATCAGAAAGATATACATAGAAAGTATCCATCTCTAAGAAGTTGATTCGGCCTGATGGTTGTACTTCAGAGCTCGAGCAACAACTTCAAAGTCTTCTAAAACTCGGGTCAGAGTGTAATATGAGTGTACGACTGCACTACCCAGAGGTCTTCGACGGCTCGTCAGTTATGGACTTGATAATCTTGATGATCGGACTGAAGGCTTCAGTGATTTCGAACAAAGACTTGATTGGACATTCACGATGGACGGGTATGCGGACAAGAGACATATTGCATAGGGGGCGACTCAGGCTTAGTAACAAACTTCCCTTGGACAATATCACGACAAGTGATAAGACTCAGGCAACATATCTGTTAATCATAAGTCTACGAAGCAGGAGGCAACGCAAACTCTCCATATGTTTGGAAGAGTAACCAAACGGTGGAGGACACAACTCTATAACGAGCAAAGCTTCCTAAGGTCGTACTACATCCCATAGTCTGATGAATCAAATGGACAGATGTGCTTTATCCAAGGGCGACTCATAATGCTGCCAATAAAGAAAATATTTTTTCCATCCTCTTTTTGGGGTATATTTGATTTTTTTGTTCTTTTTGTTGATTTGGAAAAAAGAATAAAGGAATATTACGTTACAAGGGAGGAACGGAATAGAAAACATACGAGCTCAAGGCACAAGGACAAGACTGATGTTCTAGGAAATGATACTCGGGAAAATCCTCCAGTGGCCAAAGGTGTTAAAACGCAAACGCAAACTGTTACTAGACTAATGGGTAAAGGATGCAAATGCGGTTGATAGAACACACAATGGTAACATCCTTCGATGTAAGTTTAACGAGCCCAGAGAAGGTAAGCTCGGTGTTTTTCATATTTAGAGAGTCTGAAAAAACATAAAAGGAAACTCCATTGGGGTACCTTTTTCGTCAATAGTCTAGTCGGTTCGAAAAAGGGATAAACTAGCACTGACTAGACGTCAATTCAAAACCATTTTAATGAGTGTGAAAAGGACAAGATCACTCGGCTATTTTTTCACTTTTAAGGAGTCTGAAAAAAGCTTAACTATGGACTCCGTCAAGAATGTTCTTCTGGACCATTTTAACGAGTGTGAAAGAATAAGGTCACTCGGCAATCTTTTCAATTTTAGGGAGTCTGAAAAGAGCTTAACTATGGACTCCGGGGGGGGTTTCTTTTTCGTAAATTTAGTCCCTCAGGCCCGAAAAAGGAATAAAATTATACCTGAGGATACTCTTCTAAAGAATTGGAATTCAATAGAGTATTCCTTTGTTCGTACAGTTGCTCGTCCGGACCGAAAAAGGGGCAAACTACCGCCGGACAGACGTGACTTCAAATTTCAGTTTAACGAGTGTGACATGTCACAAGATCGCTCGGCAATCTTTTCATGTTTAGAGGGTATGAAAAGGGCTTAAAAGGAGACTCGTTATGTTTTGGGAGTCCAGAGGGTAAGACAAAGAGTGAAAAAGACCCATGCAAATGAGGCTCGAACTCATATTCAGGAAAGATTATACGGACTCTCGAGCCTACTATGTTGTTAGAAACGGCATGGACACCATAATGCAACCAGGAACTACCTAGGGCATCCATGTTTTGGTAAGCTCTACCACCAAGTTGCGACACTTCTAGAGCAGATATGACGGTTCCGTGTCACAACCGGATGGGATTGATCCTATATCATATGAACAAAAGGCAATGATATGCAACAGTTAGGATAAAATCCTACCCTATATGCTCAAGTTGGACTTTGAAAAAAAAAAATTATGGACCATCAATGTATTTTTTTTTATTTTTTTGAAACTCAATGAAAAGTGCCCCAATACCTGATCAAATTCCTGCCATATAACTCCTGAACCACTCAAAATAGTTTTTGGTATAAAGAAACTGATAAAAGGGCCCAAAAAAGTGACAAAAAGAGGCCAAAAACTCTATAAATAGAAGTTGGCAGCTCATTATCACCATTGCTGCTTTGGAAATTGACTCTGGAGCCAAAAGAACCCCTTTGCCAAAGATCGTGATTTCGGGAGCTACAGTGGACGAAACGGACTTCTGCTCGGGCCAAGTAAGTACAAACTCCCTTATCTTGCATTTCAATACTTCATTGGTTGTGTTTTAGCTCGTTTTGGGGGTGGTCGTCGACCTCCAAGAGGTCTGCCCTAGCCAAACGCGGGCTGTCCAGGGACAGCCCGCGGGTACCCGCGCGCAGGGTCAAAACTGTGCGCGGGTACCCGCGACTGTCGCCTTGACAGCCCGCGGGTTACCCCCCGCGCAACGAAAAAATGAATCACAAGATCTAAACTCCCCCTTTTTCCTCTGTGTGTTTGACAGGATATATGTTCATTGGAGAGAGAGAGAGCATGAGGTTGCCAATGAGGCAGTGGCCGCAGATCCGAATGTTATGGCCGTACTGACACAGTGTGGGTTAGTGAAATTCTTTCTGTGTACGTTTATGCACGCTCAACCAAGGCTGTTGAACACCCTGGTTGACTATTGGCACCCTAATGTAGAGGCCTTCATGATAGAGGGGCAATCCTTGGTGCCCACCACCGAGGATATTTACTTTTTGATGGGCCTCTCGAGGAGAGGGGACCCGTCAACTTTCAAACTTTTCCTGCGGGGCCGAGCAAAGTCTCGGAATCGATAGCAGAGTATTGCGAGGCTGGGATAGATCCGAGACCTTCCTCAGTGCCCGTTAGTAGGATCACCAGCCTCACCCTGCAGACTATCTTATCGCTCATTGGGCGTACTACCGGCTCTGCAGCCGTGCATCATGCTTCACGCGCACAGATGAACTGTGCAATTCAGTGCATGAATGCACAAATTTTCGACTGGAGTAACACACTGCTAGAGAACATGAAGAGGCAATTGACAGATTGCCGACAGCAGACACACAGGAATTTCGGGTTTAGGACCATCCTGTGTTCATTTTTCTTTGAGAGAGTTCCATGTTTTAGTCCTCGGTTGACAGTTCGAGGACATCTGGCTACTTTCCCCGCAGTGTGCAGATGGACAGCGTTGTTGCCGCGACAGGGTGGTGGAAGGACCGTAGAGGCCTTCAATGATGACTTTTTTGCCTGGTTGTCATAGCAGATCCCAGCGATTGAGGATTACCCATATGCAGGGATTGATTTTTCCAGAGATCCATCGATACCAGTGCCTCCTGGTGAGGAGCGAGGGGAGATGGGTAAGTCTCCACCTATCTAGTTTTTTGTTTGCATATGTAATTTTTATGTTTTTTTTTTTTTGATATATATCATGTTTTTGTATAACAGAGTTTTTGATGGGTGAACATTGTGTTACGTGCAGATGTGGGACCCGTGCGACCTGTCGATTTTGCATGGAACAGGTGCCGCCCACGGCCAGAGGTCGCAGCTGCCACCGCCAGGGGGGCAGCAGTAGCAGGGAACCCCCCAACAGGAGAGGCCGAGAGGGCTCTTAGGCGGATTGAGCGGAACTTCACTGAGCTCACTTGCACAGTTCCCATGGCAGAGATAGAGGACATGTCGCCCTCCATGCAGACTCATATGGTGGGGTTACCTCGGACATGGATCCGATTGTTTAGGCGTTTAGATCGGGCTGTACATGATTATAACAGGGCCCATAGGCCCTGAACAGACTTATAGACTTTTATGTGCCACGAGCACCGATATGTATATATATATATTGAGGGCGTAAGCCCATTGACTCGTTATGGTTCCCACTTTTTGAGGCGCTTGCGCCCATCTATGTACTCTGAGGGTTTTATCATGTTTATATATGGTTTTTTATTTCTTTTTTGTGTCTTATGGAGTATGTGTACAAAAATGCATTTACATGTGTATGATCATGATCTTTTCATATGTGAGCAAGATGCCAATCTAAAATGTGATTAGCTAGAGTATCTGTGATTTGATTTAGACTTCTGGGAACATGAAAATATGTAATGTAATCAAATTTGTGTTCCAAGAGACGTACCCTAAAGAATCGTCGGTGTAAAGTCAGATCGTGGACTCGGTATATTCTGTTTAGCTGCGACACAACCAGTTGAGCGTCTAGATAGACCCGGAGACGAGAGATACCCAATGACAAAGCGTCACGAAGAAACTCAATAACTGCACTATACTCAGCAACATTATTTGTGGTGTCGCCTAAGCATATCACTTCGGAAGATAACAACTGACCCTGTGGTGTAAAGATTACCCAAGCTGCGGAGGCAAGCCTCCGCGTGTGTCGACTAGTACCGTCCGCATACCCAATGAACACCTCGGATTCACTTGACATCTGCCATAGTGACGAAAGATAACATCAATGACACGTCCATAACACAGTTTTTCCCAAAAGAAATGTAAAAAGTAATAGCACCAAGACTATACATATGTTACAAAAAGTTACCCACAGTAATCATGCTATGAGTAATACTTCTTGAGGTAGAGCCCATTTCTAGGCTCCGCCAAAGCATTCCCTTCAAAATCGACCAGACGATAAGCGCCCTTTTTTAAAACCTCCTTAATAATGAAGGGTCTGAACCACATGGGTTTAAACTTGCCTGCCCCCAGGGGGTCCTTATCTTGGTCGTAAACCAGGACAAGGTCGCCCTCAGAAAAAATCCGAGGACGAACGGACCTATCATATTGACACTTAACCTTATGTTTATGAGCCTCGTTGGCCAGGGCCACATCGCAACGCTGCTCATCAAGTTTCTCAAGGTGTACTAACCGTTCTTCAAGTGGAGAAGTGTCTGGCAATAACTGTACTGCCAATTTTAGAGATGGAATTTGACATTCGATGGGAAAGACTGCCTCCAGCCCGTAAACGAGTTGGAAAGGTGAGAAACCGGTTGCAGTCTTAACTGATGTTCGGTAAGCCCATAATGCCGAATATAACATCAAATGCCAGTTTGACTTGGCTGAGTTGATGGTTCGTTGTAGCATTGTCTTAAGCATTTTGTTAACAGCTTCCACCTGCCCATTGGCTTG